>CACSLJ010000008.1:0-238846 GCA_902706625.1 Albugo laibachii | reverse complement strand
CTTTGTTTCGAGTTCCTTGGCCTTCAGCTGCTCTTGCTCACTCATTTCTGCGATCTTTCGTTCCAGTGTCTCCTTCTCTTCAATTACTGTGACTAGCACTTCTTCCTTTCTCGACATTGTTGTCCGAGCATCGTCGAGTTGTGTCGAAATGTGACTGTAGCGAGTTTCTACTTCACGGGTTCTCTCTTCAAAATGCTTCAGCCTGAAGGCTCCTTGGTCCGTCAACTCCAAAATCCGCCTTTCTAGTGTCAGCTTCTGCTCAGTCGATATGCTTTTTTCTTCGCTCTGTGATTCTTCGAATGCCTTCAAACTGATTTCTTTTTCCATTATATTTGCCCGTGCCGATTCTAAGTCTCTACTTGTCTGACAGCACTCCTGCTCCAGCTCCAGAATTTTGCTCTCAGGTTGCTTTGCCTTCAGCTTTTCGTTCTCAAGTACCGTCGAGCCAGTTATTTCTAAAGCCAGCTTTTTCGCTGTCATTATGGCCAGGTCTTCACTCTGATTTTGCTCGGGAGGTCCCTGCTCGATCTTTTCGGATACTGACTTAGCGCTATCATGTCCTTGCTTGGAGACATGGGCAGATTGAATTTTGGACTCAAAATTCTCACTCAGCTGGTCTCTCCTCTGTATCGGTGTTTGCTTCGTTTCATAAGAGATACAGCTAGGATCAATTTCCGATCCGTTTCTTTTGAATCTCGATCTTTGGCTTGGACATTCGCGAATATCTCTTTGGAAGCGTGAGACGATATTTAGGCTATGATCTTCGCCAAGCATGAGCATTCTTTCATTTTCAAGTATGAAGTTTTGTACTTCGTTCTCTTCCTGGCTTCGTTCATCGGGATTCAGTATTCCCTTTAATCGAACACATAAGCGTAAAAGAGAGGTGTACCGGTCGTAAGAGACACCATGTTGCACCCAAGAAGAGCCAGTAGTTTCATAATTTATCGCACTTGCACATTTTTCCACATCATTAGTGTTCAATCCAATTACCAGCGAATTGCTTCGAGAATGCCTCGATGTTTTCGCCGTTCGCGATGCTCTGTTTGTTGCGCTGGTACATAGCTTGGTGCAATTTAGTCCTGTTTTCGAACGGTTTTGAACGCTGGATGCTGCTTTTCTGATCGATGTTGATGGAATTGGTGTCACACATCCTCCCAGCGAGGGTCGCGGAATACGACTTGGTACATTATTTGCGACCTCACCGGCGCTATATCTCAAGGCTTTTTGAGCTCTGTTGATCCTAATGTCGGTTTTCTCGGTGAGTACTGAGCCTGTTTTCAACGGTGTCGCTCGTAGAAGTTTATTGGGCTATTAAACATACCAAAAGGTTGGCATCCTGAACACATAAAAATAAACAATTGCTTTTGACCTGTGTGTGCGTATCGAGTGATTCACTGCGTTCTCGCTTTAAATGCTTTTTGACACCATCATCCAGTTTCAAGTCGATTCTACAGTAAGGCTTTTACGTCACTGAACATAAAACTTTCCTTCTTTGAAGAGTTTACATACTTGGTCACTTCAGCAGGCCAAATCTCGATAAATTTCCTGTGTATAGTTAGTGAGATTGTATCATCAAATAGAGCAAAAGCCGATGCTTACCAATAACATTGACGCGCAATTTCCCTACTTTTAGCAGAGGCGGTGCTCAATGAATCCTAGAAAGAAGGTTGTGTGTCCAAAGATCGATATCAGAGACTTGAACATACCACGATCGCAACTTGTAGAGATACTTTGAAGTAGTCAAGATGACTTTTGCTCCAGACATTCAAAGCAAGCAGGACATATTGCATAAAGCTGTCGCGTGTCTCTCGTTTTCTATAAAATTCTCTAGTTGGTGATTGCAAATGCAACATGATCTAAAGTCGTACCTTCCACCTGAAAGGGCAAAAAGAATTGGACCAAGGACATGTTTAGAGGGTGCTAGCTTCATTATATGACCGACACAATCATCCACTGCTGTTGTATTCATCTACTGACGATAAACCGCACAATTGAGGATGAATTCCACTTCGACTTCGCTTAGTGCACCTTAATCGAAGATCCTCTTGCTTCCAGCAAACATGGAAATATTTCACGAAGCAACATGCTGCATCTCATAGCTCCAGCTGCTTCAATAAGTTTTCCAAAAGTATGGCATGCTTCCTTGACAACTGGTGCACGTAAATTGAGAATCTAGGCGCAGCGCATGTATTAGCTTTAGCTCCAAGTGATTTGTTCAGGCACACGGTATCATACCAAATTGCGCATGGGGATGACTAAAGCTTGTAGATTTTCATTGCAGAAAAGAGCATCAAATCTTGCCCAATTGGAACTGGTCTGCTCATCCCTGGATGCCTCCTTTGGATTGATGTTTTCGACGTCATCCTGCGTACACATTGGCTCTTTTTGTGATGACTCTCTTCCGTTTTTAAGTGTGTCTGAAAGAATTTGATATTTTTTGATCAAGTTATTTAGATCATGAAGGCTTTCTATCTGAATTCTCCAGTCCTGTTCATTGCGGTCAAGTTTGGTGCAAATGTCGACCAGTGCGTTCGCTTTAGTGCGAAAAGACTACACACTCAGAAGTGTGAACACAGGAGGATATTCCTGCAATTTGTAGAGACTATACCATGCTACCCAGATCCATTTTCATTGTGATTTGTTCCGGCGACCTCGGGTCGGAACTGTGTACTTTAATACTCAGTGATTGCAATTCAAAGTGCAAATTGAATTGATGGCGAGAAGCGTTGACCGGTTCATGAGAGCTGTGACCGCAAGCAAGGAGCTGGCGAGGACATGTGGCGATCGCAGCTACAGTAAATCTCTCTCATGCGGCCAATAGAAGCGCACACTCCAAGTATAGTCCCTCGTCATCTTTAACCTGTTCCTACTACATGCAAAGCAACGAAACCATCAAAAAGAGGCCAATTGCATGGTTTCAGTCAAATATGTCGACAGAGCAGATCATAATTGCATCATAATGTACTATCTGCAGCATAAGAGAAGGGCTAGATTAGAAACGCTAATTGCGGTTTGTGAACGACGCTACTTGACTTCAACATGCAGGGAGCTCCAACTTTCAAGTTGTCGGTCGCACATAGTGTACCGAACCACCTTAATAGTAGATCTGTTGCGATATGGGCTTATTTTCATCTAAACCGAAGTCGAGCGCACATGTTCGACGCAATACGGCTAAAATTTCCGAAAAAGACTTGGCTATCTTAGAATTGAAGAATACAAGAGATAAATTGAAAAAGTATCAGAAGTGTTTGGACATCGAGACGCAACAACTACACGAAAGCGCAAGAAAGCTTGTATTGGCCAAGAGACCGGTGCGCATACCACGCTTACAGCTTTGTTTCTTTCAATACGAGACTCATAGCTTGTAGGAGAGAGCCAAAATTGTCTTACAAATCAAAAAATTTAAAGAACGTCAAATCAGTCAAGCAGATGTGCATCTACTGAATGTCATCAAGCTAATCGACACTGTGTCATGGGAGACAGAACAGCTCAAGGTTTTTGAGGCTATCAAAGGGGGAAACAAGCTTTTGCATGCATTACATGAGGTGATCTTCATTGCAACTGTAACACATGCATGTACTGATCGGGTGGGTGTATAGGAAATGAATGTTGAGGCCGTGGAAAAATTGATGCTTGAAACTAGAGATGCTCAACAGACTCATGAAGTCGCTTTTTCTTGAAATACTCGACCTTCACGAGAAATTCACGAAGCTTTTAATTTAGGAAATTAGCTGTCTGCTCGCTGGTTACTCCTCAGAAGGAAATGAAGACGCCATTCTACAAGAATTGCATGAGATGGAAGCACTAGCACTGGAAGAGAGCTTGCCCCATGTGCCAACAGAGCAAGTGGAAGAAGGTATAATAATTAGAACCTTGCAAAGCTTATCCGCTGATTCGCTCACATCGCTTCAGATGCTATTGTCCCTTCCTGTCCAAAGGTGCAACGGACTCCAGATCCAATCGCGACAAGCTGATTGAGGGCAAAAGACAGCGCAGCTGTTCACTACTCACGCTGTCATGGTTGCATATATTATGTAGACTCTAACAACAAACTATTTTCTCCTTGATTTCCACTAGGAATGCTTAAACCCCAGGGAACTCCCCGAGCTGTCGTTCATACAGATGTAAAAACTATGTAGGATTGAAGGAGAAATTTCAATCATAAAGAGCTGTTCAAATGTGTTTACACTTTAGTCCTTGTTAAAATATTTTCAATAGCGTACTTCCCATCGACGTGCGTGATTCAAGCACATAGATATCAGAAGGGGTCTCAATAGCTTCTTTGGAAATGTGACTTGACGCTAAGTATGATTGAGGTCATAAGCGTTTTGACATGATCATTCCTGACAGTATTTCAGTTAAGTTTAAAAGCGTTGCCCGTTAGAGCATTTCCAAACGTGAATGTCGGAAGAAGAATGCGGAGTATACACACCATATTGTAATCCAACTGCCTTTGGGATAAACCTCATCATCTGTATGTTTTTAATTGCTACTGCAGGGATGATGGCTGGTCTCACGATGGGGCTATTGTCTCTCGACAAATTGAATATTTTAATTCTTAAGATGGAAGGCTCACTTCTTGAGAAGCACTACGCTGCAAAAGTTGCTCCAATAGTAGACCGTCACCATTTTCTTTTGGTCACTCTTCTTCTTGTCAATGCGGGTGCTAATGAAGCGCTACCAATTTTTTTGAATCGGCTTGTGCCGGAAGCAGTTTCCATATTACTATCGGTGACCTGTGTCCTTTTGTTTGGAGAAATATTGCCCTCAGCGATCTTCACAGGACCTCAGCAGCTTCAGATTGCGGCATCTCTTTCTCCGCTTGTAAAATTTTTGATGATTATAACATCGCCCATTTCGTATCCACTCAGCAAGGTACTCGACTATTGTTTTGGCGATGATCATGCGTTACAAAAGTACAAAAGGAATGAACTGAAGGCTTTGATCGCATTGCAGAAAGAGAGCCAGCAGGCAAAACTTCATCGTCTCGATCGAGCAAGGATGGAATCCAAAATACCCTTTTGTCGCTCATTCAATACAGGAACATTTACCAAGGTAGATATACCAGACTATGGAAATCTAAATGCAGGATTTTTAACTCCGCATAGAGAGCTACATTCAGCTCATGGTACACGCTTGCATCTTGATGAAGTAACTATCATTCATGGAGCACTGGATTTATCTTCAAAAACAGTCGTCGAAGTAATGATTCCAATTGCAAGAGTTTATATGCTAGAGCATAGTACCAAATTAAATCAAAACGTGATGGCAGATATCCTAGCATCTGGGCACAGCCGTATCCCAGTTTACAAAGATCACCCGTCTAACATCATTGGTCTGTTGCTTGTCAAGAGGCTGATCGTCGTTGATCCAGATGACCAACGTGCCGTAAAAGATTTGTGTCTTCGAAAACCAATCGTTACGACACCAGATGAGTCATGCTATTTCATTTTGAATGAATTCCAGAAAGGTAGATCTCACATTGCTCTACTGACAAAGCAAGCTCAGGTTGTTGAAAAGTGCTGGGAAGAAGAAAAAGACATACCAGCAGATGTCGAATTTGTCGGGATCGTAACGATCGAAGACGTTATCGAGGAGTTAATCCAAGAAGAAATCGAAGATGAATCGGATATGTACGTTCAAGGTATAGTAAACCACTGGCGATCGAACGCGAAAAAGCATGTTTTTCACCCAGCAGGGAAATCTTTTGTCAAAACCAAGCTTAAAGCTTTGGCAGAGCGAGCTCGTCTCCGCGTACGAGATCGAAAACTGCTGCTGTCCGGCTCGAGTGTTGACGATCTTAACAATGGATCGATGATTCATGTACATTCACCAACCCATATCGCAGATCGTTCTGATTCTGGGGAGCAACTTGAAATTATATCAGAGTCAACACCGCTGATGAGTCAGTGATTTTATGAATGTATCAATGGCACACCACCCTTGGTTCTGTCTTTTTATGTATTGAGTAGCCTTGGCTAAAGGTAAAATGCGATCAAAGATCTGATTTTGAAAATAATAGCTCGATCTCATTTCGCAATATATTCGAGCAAATTCAGTGTTACACGATCATGCTGACCAAGCAAGAAGTTGCTCAGATCAGAACACTCGGACTTTCGAAAAAAAGCTTGCTTTCTTCCTATTTGTCGGTGGCAATTCCTTCTCCAGTTTTTCCTTCAAATCCTTTTGTACGAGTTGCGAGCAGAATGGCTTTACGTCTTGTTTCAATACTGCAAGTGTGCTCTCCTTAATGGGATGAAACATGGATCGCTCCGGGCATCCAAGACGTAACTGAGCAAATTTTCGATCCAGTGCAGTGCACGAGACCTCATAAGGTGATCCGGGAGCCAGGTAGTACAAGTATATATTCCATGCATACACCTTCAAATCATCGCCTATTTTTTGATCCGCTAAATGCTCAAACCGTAGAATGTGATGAGTGCACTTGAGATTCTCCGCTTTGAATTCTATCAACGAATGAGATAAGTACGCAAATGAATGTCAGAATACGATCAAAACTGCAATTACTGTTTTCCAGGTATTCCAGCATTTCTCGAAACAATATCTTGTCGTCTAAAATCTCGTCTAGTGTGTACTCGCTGGACAAGTTGATGCGCGCTTCTGTCAACGCTATTTTTGTTGGGAGATCGCTATCAAAAGCAGTGTCTTCAACTGCTCCCGTGTTCATCCTTTCAAGTACAGCACGAAATATCGTTTCCATATCTGTGAATTGGGGTGACTTCAAAAATCTGCCCAGTGTATCCTTTTGGAGTGTCTTTACAGCATCTTTGACAGCAACTTCAAACAAATTCTGGCGATAAACTCCGGGAAATTTCAAGCGTTCCATAGTGATCAATCGGTCTTCGGATGGCAAGCTTACTTCACAGGGAGAATTAGTAGATAAAAAATCGGCCCATATTCTATCTGCTAGGTTTTTGCATGTTAAACCCCCCGCCACGAAAAAGTTCAAGTTCTCAGCACAGTACTACATCAACACGATAAAGATAAATAAAGTTTGAATTTAGTTGCACCGCAAATCGAAAATCATACTTGTTTTTGACAAAAGTCCAAGAGATAGCCGCATGAAATCGGATTTTGAACAATATCGTCGATGGAGAGATCCCGCCCTTTTTCGTCCAGTACACGTAAAAGACTCTCAATTTCATTCTTCCCTGATCTTGACATTTTAAATTGTTCAGTGTGTGGAGCGATTCAAGCACTACTTCCCAACGAGTTTTATCTCGTGACGGTTCGGCTTGAATGACGTTTCAGAACTTCGATTAAGCTTTTTTTATGCATCCTTGGCAAGATTTGCTCATAGCTGGTAGATGCTGATAGGATTAAGAACGTGATACATAAATGATACTGCTAATGAGCTATCGATCGCTTTATTTATCGCAAAGATTACTTGTATTACGTCGAAATAGCTCTGATGCAGTCTTCATTGGAGGACATTAATTTAGGCAATATTATAAATTTCAGACTGATAAGTTGATCGTTGATGTCAGATCAATCGCTCGCGCAACATGAACTTTGATACACCGTTTCTGAGTTTAGGAACCGATGCGTGGACCGGTAGACCGCACCACATTTTCTCAAAGGAGGTGGGTATATATGACAGGATGGAAAATCTGCAGTTATCAACTTAGCTTGTGCTGCCAGTCGTTGATGGTAATCACAGTCATATTTTTATTGATTTCTACGATGACTTCGGAGCGAGTGTTATTCAAATTGATCGTCGACCGAATGGAATCCTATCGGTACATCGTGCGCTTCGATAATGTGGTAAAATTGATAGTAATTGTGACTTTGACTCAGCTACTTTTTGAGTCAACTGATGACGTTCGTCTACATTCCTCCGTTATTTTGCACTGTTGGTGTCAAAGCTACTCGTGAAGTACGTTGGTTTCACGCAACTCATTGTGAGACCAATTCGTAATTGCACGACAGGATCTTCTAGAGCATGAAATGACCGATTTTCCAAAGATTCGATTTTTGTACATGGGGTTGCTGGACTTATTGCATGTACTATGTTAATATTGATATTCGGTTATGATTGTACTCTAATCAATATATCTATCTACTTGTAGTCCGTGCTGATTTTTATGGCAGGTGGCAACATCGCTCCGACCCTGACCGTTCTTCTACTACAAGCATCGTTTCCACTTTCCACAGTCTTCGAAATGATTCTGAATAAGCGCATTTGGTACGTAGCCTTGGAAATAGGTCTATGTAGCCGTGTCTTCAAGCTCTTCATAGGTATTCCCGAGTACATCTTATTGGAACAGCTGTCATCATATTGGGCCTCGGCTGCCTATTTTTTCCATCGAATTTAATGTACATCTAACTACACTCATCATTATGGTACGGCCGGGTAGAGTTTGCAACTCAACGTTTTTCTAGACTTGACAGCCCCAGTTCATTGGAACAGACAGACTATACCAACAGGTAATTTGACGTTTCTACCGTCAATCCTTCCCATGATGGGTTGATATCTAGTATATTAGACTGATTTACTTGGCTGCCATGATACCGGGTTCAGCGTCTATTCTATACAAAGAATACGCTATTCGGAATCAACCTATGGATATGGTGTATCTCAATACCTGGGTAGCAGTGTATCAGTTTGTGGGCGGCTTACTACTTGCCCCAATCTTCCTTGATTTAGATGTGAGTCCCAGAGTGCTTTGTTGCCTACTTATTGATCTCGACAATCCTCTGTTGATAGCTATTGCAGTATCAGCAAAAGTTGAGTGGATTAGAGTGTCTCATCAACGAAGACAGCGAAGGTAGCGCCGACAATTGTCGTGTAAGTAACCGTTGTCAGCAACTGCATTCCAGAAGTTGACGAGGCGATGCTAGTAGTTCGGTCTGGTGCTTTTTCTCCTCTTCATAGCTTGTGGATTCTCAGTGAATCTATTGCTGGTCAAGCTTGTCAGGCTTACGAGGTAAGAATCCTGGGTCTTGATGAATGAATGCTTATAATGTCATCGTAGCATTTCCGTCACAAACACGACGGCCATAATGGGATTCGTATGTTCCTTCTGTACGCTGTTGACGTATGAGATGACTCCGAGGGTGAAGGAGTTCATCCCGACGCCAAATTGGACAAAAGCAGCAACCTCTGACGTTGTTATATCGTTTGTCGTGATCGCAATTGGACGAATCTTGTATCACTGGTATCCAGAACCTGAAGTAGAGGCAATCACCAGTTCAGCAGCAGATAAAGAAAGCGAATTATTATTACAGGACTCTGAAGCAGGAATAAAATACATGTGATCGTATTCCGAGTGTCCTTCTTGTCCGTGATTAGAGTGTGACACAGTATTGTGTTGGAATGTTTCGTCGATCGATCACATTCTGGCGAAGGAATAGTGCAGCAATAAATGCTAAAAAAGAACCAATTAATAAAGTAATGATCCTGATAGACGGCAATACTGTTTTCATCTGATACGATTCTTGTGATATTGTCAGGAATTCGCGAATGTGTTGCATCAAATCCGCAATTTTAAACCCATTGAGACCATTCCGGTTGATGCGCTACATTTTCATGCACGCAAATTCATGTCGTGATATTGATTTAGATGGAATTGGACACACCAATTGTCATAAACGCGTTACCATCAGCGCTCAAACTTGGCAGCCTCGGGAATTTGATGTACGAGAATGCCGATGATAATGGACGACGGATTGAATGGGCTTTGTATTTGTGGAAATTAGCAATGGAGAAAGCTAGTATTCACGCTCATTATCTGCACTGTGACCTGCTAAGATTTACTATCTTAGGGCAATGACAATGCCAAGTACAATTATGCCAGCTGCTTGGAAAAGATCCGTGGAGGTATCTATCAAGTCTTTTGATGAAAACAGACTCTAACTTTGACAACTCCCTTTCCTTTAGAAGAAAGTGCACCAACTCAAGAGATCGTCCAGTGTTTTCAAGAAGTAAGAGTGAATGGCGTGACTGTGGGTGATGCTTACGCATGAAGTTGCATCAGCTTGCAAAAAAAGGACACCAGCTGGGTACGCTGTCATATGCAGATGCATTGAGCAAAGGTGATGGCGTGAAAAAAGACGAAGAAAAAGCGTTCGTATTGTACCAACGCTGTGCCAAAAATGGACTGCGTAATGCTTTCTCCAAATTGGCATCACTCTATGCAAGAGGCATCGGAACACCCAAGGTAGGTAGTTCTGTTTCAGTCCAACAGACTGATGTTTTTTGTGAAAGGATATTGGAGCAGCGCTGCACTGGTATCATAAAGCTGCCGATATTGGGGATCCCGTGGCAATGTCGCACCTTGGAGATATATATTCAATGGGAATGGATGCAAAAAAAGATATAAAAAAAGCTATCGCGTATTACGAAGAGGCAGCCAAGCAAAATGATATCTCGGCACAGTATAATTATGCTGTATTGCTCATATCAGGAACCGACATTCCCACAAACTATCGCCTTGCAGAAGCATTATTTCATCGAGCTGCAACGCAAGGTCATGTACCTGCAATGGTCAATTTAGCTCAGCTTTATAGCCAAGGATGTGGCTTAGTACCAAAAAGCTTGGATCTGGCCGCAAAATGGCTGAAACTGGCTGCGCCCTACGATCTGAACGCTAAAGAGTTGCTGAAAAGATCTGAAGCTGAGCTACTGGCTGAAATGCATACAAATCCTTCTAATAAGTAATCTGATTGAGCAAAATAAAAGCATAACAACGCAAAGTCTCACAAAATCGATGTCGATGTCCATGAGCGATCAAAAAAGCGGAAGCAGTGTCCAGTGTTACGGATATAAATGGATGAATGCATTCGGATTAGTCGCTAACATCAAAGAGAAACATCATGAGCGGTATGCCAAACTAAAGGAGCGCCTACTATCACAAAACTGCCTTGATTTGAAAGATCACAATTCCACGCAGACTACCGCAGAGGTACAACTCGATACGATAAATACTTGGGAAGACAATACGGACGAGATTGATAGTACTAAGGATAATACCGCAAATATAAAAGACCCCGAAATCCATAGCAATGACCAGCTACTCTATGAAATTAATACAGATCTGAATCGCTTGTACCCGACGGGAAATGAGACGTTTTTTAAGTGTAACGAAAGCTATCTCGATTTATTGCGCAACGTGTTATTCATTTGGTGCAAAGTAAATGCTGATGTTTCCTATCGGCAAGGAATGCACGACGTAGCTGCTGTCGTGCTGTACTCATTCCTGATTGTATCTCCGCACCAAACCGACTTGACAGATGAAATTCATGGGGAGAATTCATTTGCACATTCCGAAAAAGCAAGGGAATACATACCTGTGAAAGACGCAGAAAACAAGGAAGAAATAGGGATTACAAAAACTCTGCATACTCCAGCACATGATGAAGTCGATTTGGAAGTCAACACATACCTTACATTCGAAGCGGTCATGGTGTACATGAAACAATTCTACTATCTTCAGCCCAAGGCACCTCAGCCCCTCCGAACAAGCAGTGATAGTAGCAACCAGGAGAGACCACCTCATATTGAAACTGAGGCCGCACATAGCATACAGAGCTTACAAGAAACGGACACAGAACCAACAATCTTTACGGATACTCTTTCCGAGGGAGAAAAGGATGAAACGAAACAGAATCTTTTTGAGACGTCTCAAAAGCCTTTTTCGACATATATTGAGAAAGAAATACAAGAAGGTCAACTTCCTCTGCACAAACTATGCAATCATATCCAGTACGAATTATTGCAGCGCACAGATCCGCAGCTATTTTATCATTTGCGGAATTTAGAGATTATTCCGATAACATACTGCCTACGGTGGATTCGTTTGTTACTAGCGCGAGAATTTACTCTAGATCAAGTTTTGAAGATATGGGATGCTTTGATAATGGATAACACTCGTCCACCTGTTCACTTGCGGCCCGACTTTGATACCAGTAGTGATTCAGATATCCAAACAGTCGATCTTTCGAAGGATCATGGCGCTTCATGGCTTGGCTTTCCTCTACTTCGTTACATTTGCGCTGCAAAACTATTGGAGTTATCTCCTCAGCTTCGGGAAAAGGATAACACTGGTTGTCTTCGGCTACTGATGCATGCCTATGCTGAGAACGATGGTGCAAGTGTTTCCATGCTGATCAGGACTGCACAACGATTACAAAATCCGATGATAGAAGAAAATGTTACATGCTCTCCGCACTCCGATACGATTGATGTTGTCTGCTTTGAAGAAGGAAGCTTGGGAATCATCTTAACGGCTACTCAAAAGCCTTTCAAGCACCGATTAGCTGTGAAAGGCTTCACCGGAGAGCACAATAACCCACAAAGCTTGGGACAAGCTGAGATGAGCCGCAAGGTTGAAGTCGGGGATTTGGTAGAATCTGTAAATGGAGTTCCGGTAATCAACACAAGCACTGAAGAGATCAAGCGACATTTGGAATTAGTTGGACGTCCTGTCTATATCGCATTCCGCCACATCTCAGATCCTGACATCACCTTTGACGACGACCTTGCTACTGATCCAAAGGAAGAAATTTCAGCCTTAAGCAGCAATCAACAAGCGACAGCGGAATTGAAGCCGCATCTCCTACCCGGCGAAATGTGCTACGCGCATGTCAGAGCTGGCCTAAAGCAATCAACGCTCACAAACCAAGGCGTCTTCTTATCCCACTACGAGCCAGGCAAGATCTTTGTCACCAATTACCGCTGTTGTTTTCTGAAGGCTATAACTAATCACCGTGTGGGCTGGCAAGTACCTGTTTTATCGATCATATCACTAAAGAATGCCGAAAAATCCACACCCACATCGCGTAGTGGGGTCGCTTTCGGTCATGCTCAAGCTGTATTGGGTTTTAATACCGCAGAGACTTCAACTTTAAAAATCATTGTCCGCTGCAAAGATTCTCGAATTGGTCGTTTTTTGCTTGAAGATCAAGCAGAATACTCCAAAATCATGAAATGTCTCAACTACCTGGCTTTCCCATCCAATTTGTTGGACGCATTTTGTTTCTCGTACGTGCCGAAAATCGCACCATCCGACCTGGCTCCATTTGATATACGTCAGGATTATCAGCGCATCGGACTGTTCGACGTACCTGAACGACTTCGATGCATCGACCAAACTCCACAATACGAGCTATGCAAAACGTATCCTCAACATCTCGTCGTACCAGCTGGAATATCGGATCAGAAAATCAAATTGGCCGCTTCGTTTCGATCTCTGAATCGATTACCCGTGGTTTCCTGGATGCACCCTGGCAACCACGCAACAATATGCAGATCGAGTCAACCGATGGTGGGGCTCAAGTCTGCTCGCTGTAATCAAGATGAGCAGCTCGTGCGCTTATTGTGTTGTTCTACTGATGCCGGTAGCAAATATGTGATAATGGATGCACGTAGTCAGCTAGCAGCAGTTGGCAATAAAGCAATGGGCAAAGGTACCGAATTATCGAGCAATTATCGCGGATCGACGATAACGTTTATGAATATCGAGAACATTCACACCATGCGGCAAAGTTTTGATTCATTGATCTCAATTTTCAATGCTCAAAAAGACTCAGGCTCCAGTAGTGTCTATGGCCAAATCGAGGCTTCTGGATGGCTTCGTCATGTGCGACTCATTCTAAAAGCTTCCCTTGAGATAGCTCAACACGTTGATGGCGGTGTATCTGTGCTCATGCATTGCAGTGACGGATGGGATCGAACATCGAAGATGGTCTCTTTGGCAGAAATTATGCTGGACCCGTTCTATCGCACCTTTAAAGGCTTCCAGGTCCTGATTGAGAAAGACTGGTGTAGTTTTGGTCATCCTTTTGCTACACGCTACGGGCACGGACGAAGTGATGCCACCAACGATCAGCGCTCTCCGATCTTTCTCATGTTTCTGGATTGTGTATGGCAGCTACTCCGCCAGTATCCAACATTTTTCGAGTTTAGAGAGAATTTCCTGGTCGCACTCGCCGACCACGTGCATTCATGCAAGTACGGAACGTTTCTGATGGACTGTGAAAAGCAGCGGTGCGTTCCATCTTTTCTGTTGTCACTTACAAGGTGCTAATCTCAAAGCTGATCAGGAAGGAGCTCCTGTCCAAGTATCGTGTTTGTCCGGTTTGGAGCGAGCTCAATGGGCACAACGAGCAGTTTGTCAATCCCTTGTACTCTTCCTCGCAGGAAGCACCTGGATTTCTCGCGCCCAATACGTTTTCCAAAAACATCAAGTACTCTCCTCTCTTCCGTCAGCGTGAGCGACAAAGGCTGACGTTGTTTTTTACCGTGTAGATTGTGGAAAGCATACTTTTGCCGCTTTGATCCTACTCTCGTGCCACCAGTTCCAGCCATTTTATTCTACTGATAGACTCAGCAATCGTAACACAAGCTTGTCCTTCGCCATAGATTTGGCAGAAGTACTATTGTGGCTTTCAAATCCTGGTCAACATGCAGTCAAGGCTCGCAGTTTTGTGATCGCGCAGCTTGGGCACGCACGGGAGAATGCAGCAAAGAGGTCTTGTGCGCTTTTGTAGAAAATTTTGTGCTATTTTATGTCTCCAGTAAGGCTGTACTATTTGTTTTGCTTCTTTTTGGAAGTACCTTTTCCTCCCAGCGCTTCATATAAAGCCGTTTGCAGCAAACATCGCGCTGTTTCGTTGCTGGGCTGGATGCTCAATACTTTGGCCGCGCTCTCATGGGCTAGATTCCAACGAGACAGCTTTGCTGCACAAGTTCCAACGCCGAGCAACGCATCCACCATGTATGGCTTTCTTTTTAACGCACACTGATAGTGGACTATAGCCTGTTTGTAATTTCCGTCTCTGACTTCCACCATTCCTAGTTTGCTCCAGACATACGCGTAATCGGGATACTGAGCTGTAATACGCTTAAGCATCACTCTTGCGCTATAAACGTCACCCGCATTGAGCTGCTGGGTAGCGTACAGAACTTGCTGCTGAATGTCGCTTCCGTATTCACCCATCCATTTGCCTTCCAGTATTGCCATCGCATACTGAACTGTAGAGGTGTCTGTGGATCGCAGATACTCAAGTAATTGATTCTCATGAGCGCTTTGTAGATGTACAATTGAGACAGAGGATGTCGACGATTGATCGGGAGTTTCGTTTACGCTATCAATCGTGTCCTCCGGATAAATCCTCTTCAATTCCAGGCAAGGAATATGGCAGCCATCCTTGAAGCCTTCGAAGAAGAAAAGAATCCACGGATGTTTCACCGGCTACAACGCTCACCAAAATTAAAATAAGCATGGCTTTGATCTTTAATGAGACAAAGTGCATACCGAAACAACTTTGCGTTTTTCTATGTTGCTAAGTTCATCTTGTGTTGCCCGATAGAATTTTCCCCGTTCGATTCTTAAAGACAGTTTAATGAATTCTTTGTATGTTGTGAGTAGCATGAAGCATTGTAAACCTGGATTTCTTGGCATTAAGCAGAAGATGATATACAACTTCGGGTGACTTTTTTGCTCGAAGGCGTCGAGTGAAGGTCCAAGCACAAACGACTCCGGTACCCTGAGACCCGACATTTATTACTTCCCCAACTCGATACTTCATCTCACCAGTTCGTTTCTTCACACCGAAAATCAGCTCCATCTCTGGCGATAAAAACGGTCTATACCTTTGGAAGATAAGCTTCTTGTGTCTTCAGGTTTTTAATCGTAGCAAGGTGCTTTCCAAGCGATCGTAAGGTGGAAAACGCTTCATCAATCCGTTCGTTTGTTTGCTGATCCATTAACAACGACGTATCTTTCGAAGTATCGAATTTGGATCGTACGAGTCGCCTCACAGTCTTCCCGAAAGATTCGTTGTTTTTGTGTAGAGCTTGAAGCTGTTGCAAAAGGTCACGTTCGCGCTTCCAATCGCCTTGTAAGGAAGGATGGGGACTCAGTGCAGCGGAACGAATTGCATTGTACAAAGACTCTCCAGTGTGTAAGTTATCTTTCAGCTTGGATGCTGAGACACACAAGTGTCTAGTGTAATCAAAGGCGAGTGATAATTAAAGACGAGACACATGCGAATGACTAACGCACCGAAACAATGTCGGCACCACTGACATTATCGGATTTCTAATACCCAATCAAAGAGCGTTGCATCTTGCACTATCCAATCAAAGCTATACTGACACTACTTTAACAAATCCTACACGACACCAAGCGTGCAGGAAAATCATGGAAGTAGAAAGAGAAGCTTTGATGGATCACTTTGATCTCGAAACGTATGCATCAAAGTACACTGCTCGAAACAAATTGCAACGCTTGTTATTCGTCGCAGAAACTATCTCTTCGAAGCAAGGCGAAGCATTATCCATGCTAGAACGTGACGTGAAGAATGGCACCGATATGGCGTTGTATCAACAAATTCTGAGTCGAAAAGCACAGCTTCAGGTCACGGAATCTACTGATTGCTCGAAGAAAAGAGGAAGAGACGAAGGTGAAGAGAAGGAAGGGAACGTACTGATGGAGGATGCATCTCGACAAAGTAAAATCCACTCGGAATTCGGCTCTAGATGCCTTTCGCCTGAAGACCAGGCGCACATTGATAATATCAAGCGGAATGTGGCACATACTCATGCATGTTTAGAACAAGAACTCAATTCTTACAAGTCTAGTATGATCAAAGAAAGCATTCGGGTGAGAGAAGCGCGTTTGTGAGTAGAATCAGTACAAACTGTAGATTGTAGATGGGGCACAATGACCTGGGTGAATTCTACTACCATCTTGGCGATCTACCGTCTGCTTTGAAAAGCTTTGCTCAGGCACGAGATTACTGTACAACTGACAAGCATAATATAGAAATGTGCCTGAATGTCATCAAGGTACGGTTCTCCCGCAAAACATTGTACAACTTGACTTACAACATCATCTCACTCAAGGTTGCATTGCACCTACAAAACTACATTCATGTCACAAATTATGTGATGAAGCTCAACCAACTTCTGAACGCTCAATCGGACAACGTGTATGCATCCATCCTCTATATCAAGCTGATCTGATGATGCATCTGCAGACTCAAGACCAAGGTCGCAGCGGTCTTTGGTTTGGTCGCTTTACATGAGGGGAAATATCAACTCGCAGCAGAGAAGTTTATAAGCTGTCATATCGATATTGGAGCATCTTATAATGAAGTCTTACACGCGGAAGATATTGCATTGTACGGTGGTATTTGTGCTCTTGCGACTCTTACACGAGACGAGCTTCGTGATAAGGTTCTTATCCTGAGAGATTCTATATCCTTGTGTGATCATGGAACGTTCTAGGTGATCAATAACTCGTCATTCAAAGCATTTCTGGAACTTGTTCCGTGGTTACGTGAGATGATTGCTGGTTTCCACTCGGGTAAATACTCGGCCTGCTTGGCCGCGCTGGAAAAAAGACAAGTGAGTATATCATCTCCGTATCTTTTTATCAATACTTCTGCGAACTGCGCGTCATAGGGAGAGCTGCTTGTTGATATGTATCTGAGTCGACATGTGGACATCATGACTAAGGAAATTCGTGACAGGGCAATTATCCAATTTTTCTACCCATACACTTCTGTGAATCTGGAAAAAATGGCAAAGGCTCTTAATTACGACCCCAAATTTCTCGAGAAGCAAATTTGTCAACTCATCTCCTCAGGCTCCATCAGCGCGAGGATTGACGGTCATGCAAAGGTATGAAACTTAGATGTCGATAATGGCTCATGGCATGCATTCTTGTAGGTCCTGCACGCATACAATCCTGATCCAAGCCCCAAAACGTATGAAGAAGCCTTCCGAGTTGGCACGAAGTACGCTGAAGAAGCACGTGGTTTACTTTTGCGTATGAGCTTGTTGAACAACCGCATAATCGTAAATAGCAAGTGAATGTGTTGCATGATCTCCTAATACTCATGGCTGTTTGATCTTCAATTTGGATTAAATTTATTACAACTCTTTTCTATGAAATTACAACGATGGAGATTTATGGCAATGGCTCCGATGCATCTCCGACACGCTTCAGATGCAAATAGGTGTCCGTCCCGTAACCTTCCATCGAGATAACTTGCAAATCTCCACCAAAATATCGAGCAAACAAACGACTAATCGGAAGGCCATATCCTAGACCTGCAAGCGGTGAATCACCACCAAAATCATCGGGAGCTTCCATTCGTTCGAACGCTTTTGCATCGGCAGTTGTGTACAAATACGACCAAATACGAGGAAGAGATGAACGAGGAATTCCGCCTCCTTCATCAGATATTTTGATCGATACGTCTTCGTTATCCTCTCCGTCAGCGATTATTATCCTAATAGGGGGCATGTCGTTATCTACTCCATGAAACTCGACCACAGCGCGCATAGAGTTCTACAGATATTTGGAGTGTCATGAAGAGGATTGTTGCATGCAATACAATACCTTGATGACTTCGAACAACATGTGATGGAGGTGACTTGGGACATAAGGCATTGAAAAATCGGTGTGACCATGCACCTCAACATCTGGGGCGTCTCCATATTGCCTTATACACATATTTCTTGCAGTGTCGATTGCTCCCAGTGCGATCTCTGCTGGTGAAGTGGTCTCGCAGATGCATCCAACCCATCCTTCCTCTTCTTCATGGAGCGCGATATGTTGACCCATAAGCATTCGGATTCCAATTCGAGACATGTAGAACGCGTCTAAAAACGAGTGTATATCAACCAGATCAGCAAAATCTGTAGATCGAGAAGGATCTTGTTTTTGATCTGCAGAGTCAAACTTTTTATCCATCGAGGTCAAAGTTGTGTGTGTGTTTAGCCATTCCATTTTCAATTCATATACACCTCGTGCCATTGTAAATAGCGTACCATTATGTCGTTTCTTGATCGATTCTATCAGAGCGGTGAACTGTAGCTCCTGCTCTGGTGTTTCCACGCGTGGAAAGGCAAGTAATTCTTCGATCGACCTAAGATACCATTCGCGTACTTTTTGTACCGAAGGCATGCGATTAAGCCCATGCGGCAGATCCTCCAGATTTCGAATTCGATGCGAATAACGCACCGCTAGCTCATGATGAAGGAATTTTGCTGCTAAAATAAGTTTATTGGAATTTATCTGATGCCCGTAATCGAACAATTCTTGCAATGAAACGCCAGTTTGTGGAACACGAGCAAGCTGACGGACTCTCTTCATCAACGGATCAATTGGGCAAGACTGTTTAAGTGACGATGAGATCATCTTGACATGATTTGGAGAGCTTTTGGAGATTTGATGCGAGTCGGGAATCGCAGTCGATCCAGACGAGTAAGTATTAAGCCAATTCGTTTTTATGGAATGCAGTCCGAGTATACAGAAATCTCTTTTCATGAGAGTTGTATATGGTGTCAGAATCGCGTGTGACGCATTCGTGCGAAGATATGAGAGGCGGTAGAAAGAACGAGCAAGTCGCATCGCAACTGTGATGCTTGGAACACAGTGCGAACGTAAGCACCTTGCGACGTAAGTTCGCTTCTCGGCCTTGGGTGCAATGATCATGTCGGTTGAGCAAAAAATGGAGCAAGAGCGGAAGCGCCTGAACATGGCATTTTTTCTAAATCTGGTATCGTGAAAAGGGTCACATACTTGCTTATTGCTGTATTTGTCCTTGGTGTTGAAATTTTCTGCTCAGATTCTGTCGCTGAGTCTATTCGCCACGACTCTTTTTCTACTAAAAACGCCAATTATTGGCTTTAATGCATTTTGCACTGCAGGAGTTCAAGTTATTTACTCACTGCTTTCCATGTTGATACTAAATAGGTCACCTTCCGCCTTTTCGGTCAGTTGCAGCGCTTGGGCTGCTGTACAGCATCTCAAACTCTGGTTGCTTATTGTCAGGTTGGCCTTGTCATGGGGGCTTCACTTTTAGTTGTTTTCCTATCTTTCCAAGGAATGATTCTGTGGGTAAGGACCCTCAATGCCTTGTCTTCATCAATTCAGTCATGTAAGGATGTATTCAGGGGCTTGTATCGGACATGAAGCAAAACTTTGCCGGCACTATCGCTTCCTGCATAAATGCAGCTCTCTTCTCGTTACAAATTTGGACTTCATTTCGGCTTTGGAAGTCAAAAGAAGATGTCATCGATACATACGCAGGTATCTCACTCAATCACCTTGAGATAGAGCAACAAATGGGTTATAAGCTGCTCACTTTATAGCGTATGAGTACATCCCGGACAGCAGTGATCCTTCATCACGAGTATCGGATGCCGAATTCGCACAAGACTCTACAATGTCTTACCAGACATCAGCTCTTACCAGTATTGTCAATCAAGGCAACATCACACAATCAAGCTTTCCGCCGACTGCTGACATCTAATCCCTACATGGTTTATAGTTACGACTCAAGCTCGCCTATGTCTACTCCATTTAATACGTAACATTGTACGAGTCAGAAGCATATTTGAGCTAAATTAATCGGAAAGGCTTAATAAATCGAATTAAGGCCGATTAGTTAAATTTGTCCTCGCGTTTGTCATACACTATTTATAATCTCACGGATGGCAAAATGAAGGAAGGTGCGATAGCGCTAGCAATCCTCCAGCGTCAAGTTGAGTCTAGCCATGCCTTCACGCGCTCTTCCACATTTTCAACGAAAATATCGGTCGGTTTGCATGATTGGGCTCTTGTATCTTCATAATTCTTATCGTATCGCACAGAATCGCTTTTATTCGGATAATTCCCTGGGCAAGCATGAGCGTATGATTGAGCGCACTAAACGTGAGAAACTTCGAGTCATAGACAACAAGCTGAGACAAGTACGTCGTTATTATGCGGAAGTCAAAACGATGATTAATGATCTCTGTGTAGTGTCAGCGATATCGTAAAAAGCAAATCATTTATGAACAAAAACTACTGAAAATAGCTATTAGAGAAGAACGAGAAGCGCTTCGTAAGAATCGAGAACGTGAGCATTTTGCGGCTCGATCCATCCAGCGAATGTGGCGCTTACTTGTAGCAAATAGAGAAAAGAGAGATATGCTGGTGCGAGCTGGTTGCATCATTGTGGCTGCTCTTTGCATGCGGATGAAAAGAAGACATGTCGTACGAACGGAAGCGGTATCGAAGTTGCAAAGATGGTGGCGTGTGTGGATAAAATCTCTACGGAGAGAGCGATGTATTCGCATATTACAAGTAGCATACAGAAAACGACTAGATCGAAGGAAGGTCCTTGCTTTGCATAGTGCGCAACTAGTTCAGCGATGGTATCGAAAACTACTACAGAAATGTCGATTGCGCGCATCGCATACAATTCACCGAGCTTGGCACTTGCATCACGTAAAGCGTAAAATCACACATCATTCCAAGGCGTTTCGTCATCTCCAAAAAATGAATATCATGGAGCAGAGCGCTCGAGTAATACAAAACGCGATCGCAGGTTACTGCCTTCGACGTGAAGCAGTCTCGGAATCCGAATTCAAGTATTATGCAAAAGTACACAACACTCTTGAGAAGATAAGGCGCATGGAGCAGAAACGCAAGAAACCCTCGCAAGAATCGATGATAAAAAACACAAAGAAACGGTTGCAGGAGCTCAAGATCGTCGAACATAGTTTGAGTGATCAGGAGCTTTTACTACGGGATCAAATAAAGGCGCTGAGAGCTAAATGCTCCACTCTTCGATCTCAACGAACAGAAGCCGTCAATCTTCTCACCCGATCGCGAAAGCGTTCAAGATTAAAGCGAGGTTGGATGTTTGAGACCACATAGACTATACAATATTTTTAGAATAGGCGAATTCCTAACCAATTCACAAGTAGAGGTCGCGAGACGCGAATCGAGTCATCTGAATTAGGGAGTGTGTCCGTCATGCCACTCGTTGCGCAACACAGACTCATCATTGACCTCGACACCAGCTACAATTGCAAGGAGCTTTTGATGCGGTGTCAAGTAGCATTCAACCAAGACACATAGTGTGTCTGCGACCAGACAATCACGCTGTTTTAGGATACAATGAGTAGCAATCGCGAGGTATTGATGCAGCTCTATGAGCGTCTTCAAAGCGACTTGTCTGAACCAGACGCATACGACTGTCTTTCAGAGATAGCTGAGGGTAATAATGATACAGGAATTGATTTGTAGGTGATTAATGTGAGCAGTGACTTGCTTAATCCAGGCACGTAAAGAGTCCTTGTTCTGGGCGGATTCTTGCAGTCTTGCATGGCGTACCATTAACAAATTCGCTTCCGATGATCAATCATCGGTTGATGCTACAATGCTACGTGCTTGGACTTTTGCCTTTATGAAGCCATTTCTTCTCATTCTCGAGAAATCACGACATCATCTTGCCCCAGCAGGGAGCCAGGAATATTTGCAAAAGGTCAGAAGTCCGTCACATTTTTGAAAAAGCAGGCTTCATCTGTTGTCACGCCTTGCAGCAAAAAGTATTGGCGGCATTTTTGCTCCATTTGCTCTCTCTAGAAGTGATCAGGATGAAATCTGTCGAGTCAAAAGATTATTGTTTGACGATTTTGGACATCTTGATAAAGACTGGATTGAACTGCTACACTGTTATCGCAACCATACGATTCCGGAGGCTGATACAGAACAAGCTCACTTCACTATCACCACAAAGCGATGACTCGTTATTATCTTCCTCAGATGAGGAATGCATGCATTATCCTAATGATGTAGAAGTGCCTAAGGTGATACGTCGGACTATTGAAGATTTTGGTGACAAGCTTCAAGTTACTTTCTTCGAAGACTCTATGTTTGATTCGGACGACTTTATTGCGTGGTCATCAGCTGGCATTCTTCGACTTACTTATTACGCATGGGTAGAGTCTAAAGATGCGTATAAGGTGGATGACATTGATCCATACACTTGGTTGTACGTGGCAAGCGCGGTAGTCGAGCTGTATTTAGAGCATGAAGACCTGGAGGTCAGCAATCCAAAAAAAGATTTTCTGCGGTATTAACACGCTGTGTGAATAGATGCGTAAATGCGGGATCGAGATTGCTCGGAATGTACTAGAGACATGCCCGAACAACCAGCTAGCAATCTATCAAGAATCAACACTGATTGGTACCTCAGCTCTGATGTTTCATCCGGTATCTCATTCAACTAATCGTGGTTACACAGGCAAGACCGATGACCAACATCAAGAGCTGTGGCTATCAGACCTCATCCAACGTCTCACGAGTACGATGATTCAGTTTCATGACGAGCGTGATAGAAGTTTTTCATTGAAAGCACTTCAGAGTTTACTAGCTACGATACAACTCGAGTCACGGTATGATCAGCATTCTTGTGCTTTGATGACTTTTCAAGATCGCTGAGATGATCATGCAATCCGTAGTTGCAAACTGCTTATGAAACTGACGCTGTCCTGCCCCTACGCGAATATTGGAGCTGTTTTCATTGACAAGGTTCGCTCCGATACTGTCAATGTCTGGAAGACGCTGTCGTCATTACCTGGTATACTGCTGTGCGCTGTCGTTACTACTCCATGATAAGCGTTCTATTTTCCAGACATTTGGTTGCGAGATATTCCGCAATTTTTGAGCCAGATACTCCACTCTATCAATGCTCGGGACCTTGATACGTGCACAGAGTTGGCTTGTAGCTGTCTAAGTCTCCTTCGATTCATCAAGCTCCGCGATCAGGTCTCTATTGCTCATTATTTCATCGGTGCGGTCTCTCAACACAGATGTAGGCCAACGAAACCGGGATCCAAAACGGAGTACTATACACCCAACTGAGTATAGAGTTGGTTTTGCTTCAGAAAAAGCTAAAAATCATGATGGAAGAGGAACAGTCTGATCCTCAATCCTCCAAAGCTGTTTCAAGAGAATGGATCAATTCGAGACCTTATCTTTTGAACGCAGCTCTGGATTCATCTTTGGCTCTATTCCAAGCGTGCTGACAACAAAGTGGAATCTAATCAGACGGGTTAGCACCAGCAAAGCAGCCAAGAAAAGATCGGCCCTTACTCTGACGGCATGCTCAGTATATAATTGAGCTGATACCACTGCCATTTGTTTTTCAAATTGCAACTCGAAACGATCCAAAAAAAGCTTTCGGCCGCTTATAATTCCATCCGAGTGCATAAAGTCACTATCTGGAAACATACTATCATTCTGCGGGCTGACTGCTCGCAATTCGCTGATCGACTGCGACGATAATTATCGATTGAAACTTTCTACGAAATGACTGATGCTTTTATTCGTCAGACGAACTACCCTTCCTCACCCTCTGTTAATGCCAAAATCGAGAGCACTTCTGCACGTGTTCTGAGGTTGAAAGCAATGACCTCCGTACCTGCGCCGACGCATTGTATGAGTGACATCCGGGCGCAAAATGACGTGGCAACGCGGTTACCGCATACAGTTGCAATCTGCACACCGAAGGAGAATCCTCGCATACGCTACTTATCCTCTGCAGTATGGCAGCACGTGCGAGTGAGGGAGGTTGAGTCTTGCGATATTGAGTTAACTTCATCCCTACAAGACAGAAAATCGACCTCAGAATTTGTATCCGCACCGCTATCGTTTGCAAATATAACAAACTCATCCGACGCATTGCCGACAATTACGTGGCCTGAGAATGTGGAAACATCCTCGGTCTCATCGACAACCTTGCAACAGGATATAATATCCCGGATATCAACACTACGGACACTCGTCGAACAGGGCTTTTTATCAACGGAGGAATATGAACGGTATCGTGTCATCCATTGTATGATGTCGGAGGAGTATGTACTGATAATCTGATTTGCACACAAGCCGTAAAACTACAATTGTAGACGAGGTCACTTATTCATCCCACTCCATCGTGACAGCAACTCGAGTACCCATGGTCACGCATTCCGGCACTCCATCACGTCGAGAATTCCAAGCACTGGAAGGTAAACTCTGCCAGCTTTTTGACTTGTGATAGAATATAGTACAATAATGATGTAGGAGCACCGACTGTGAGACCACATGCTCCAGATTTCCGGAATGTCGTACCAGAAGTAGCAACCAAGCATGTCTTTGATTACGATACGCGTCAATGGCATAGCCTCGAGGTCAGGTCAAAACCTTTGCGAAAGTGTTCCAAAAGTTTTGTGACGGGTATGTTACTAGGTATATGTGTGTTTGGATGAGGTTCCATTCGGCAAAGGAAGCCTTCGCGTCGTCCACCATCTTCTGGATCTGAATGAGTTGAACGGACAGAGCCGTACGTACGTCGCCAAGTTAGCAATCGATCCGAACGAAGACCCGCAGACGTACTTTCGTGACATTGAAACGCAAGCACACTGTGCATATTATGCACGTTTGTACAACTCTTACACCCCACCAAAACGGGTAGAGTTTATTCAAGCTTGGATTCTGGAGCTTGTTGAGAGGTATGGATCGAGAAAGGTTAAAGCTGCTTAACCTGAGTCGATTCGTATCAGAAAAGGAGCTTTGTGCGCTGTTGAGCCTTACATCGAAGGAGAATATCGCAAGCACAATAACAATTTCGGGTGTGTGAGCGAGGAGGAGCGCAATACTCCGCAAGCTTTTTCCCATTTCACATACGAAGCATCGAACCACGAGATCCTTGCTGTCGATATCCAAGGAGTGGGCGATCTATACACTGATCCGCAGATACACACACTCAACGGGAATGATTTTGGTAGAGGGAATTTGGGTGTGTTGGGATTTCAAAAGTTTTTATCCTCGCATCGCTGCAACTCCATTTGTCGATATTTAAAGCTCCCACCAGTGAATCCAAAGGTTTGAAAATACTTCAGGTCTGAATCGTGCTTTCTTATAACTTTTGCTGCCTTCATCTTAGGATCGACAAGCCGATGATGGTACAGTTCCAATGCAAGAATTGATGAACAAAGATTGTGTTCGGAAAGCGCGGTTCGAGTCCAGACATTACTATGAGAATGCTCCAATGCTCCAGAAATATATATCTCGGTGCCGAGAACTCGAAAGTCGGAATTCGCAAAATGAAACGATCACTTGGACTTCTCCAATCGCCCCTCCTGTTTCCACTAGATTTAATTGTGCTCAACTATCGGCTTGGTGTTGCTGCATCCAGTGAGACCGAATTAAATCTTTTATCTGCTGTCAACAAAGAGCATACGAATATCGTCTTTCCATTTGATTTATGAGCGACAGGTTGGCTAGCATCTCATGAACGCTGATGGCTCTCTACAGAGGCCGTAACAAGCATTGCGTCATAAAAGTCTTATATTGATTCAGTCTCGTATATCTGAAGCAACGCATCATCGCCTCCTGAAACTAAACGGCTCCCAGTGGAGTTGTAAGCGATACTCCAAACCTATCGATGTAGAATTTGTGAAGTTTTTGAGTGGTAGTCCGCGGGCACGCTTACTTGATCCGCATGTGTCTCAAATGTGGTCATGCATTGCCGCCTGCCGAGGTCCCAGATTTTGACTTTTTTGTCTGCACCGCTGCAAATGTAATGATTGTTAGCACTTACCACGTCATCGAACGCGGACGTATCTTACGCTGAAGCAAATTGAGTTCCACTTGGCGAATTGGCGACACATGTGACCCATGAAATGTGACCTGATAGCGATGCCATCATCGTATGATGAGTCACATCGTAGACATTGACTTGCATATCGTCCGAAGCTGCCATCAGCAATTTTCCATCGAAAGTGTACGACAACGATCGGATGGGCATTGTACGATCTACATAAGTATGCACGATTTTGCTTCTCTCAGTATCGTAAATCCCAACAATTCCGTCGTATCCTCCGCATGCGATATACTTCCCATCCGGTGACTACGAATATGTCTATTGCCATACAGATTGATTATCGTGCTGCAGGATTCTGCACGTACATAAACGACGCTCATGACAAATTTTGACTCCGTTGGAATCTCTGAAATTGTTTTTTCTGCTTCCAGGTTTACAACGTTGATCTTTGCCTTTTGGGTACCGGTGGCAGCCAGAGACGAGCTCGGATGTAATGCAATTTTCCACAATTCTCCTGACCCAACGTCGAACTTTTTCAAAGTGGTCCCATTTTTCAAATCGAGCACACGTATATGGCAGTCGAGTGAGCTGGTAATCGCTCTCGAGTTCCGTGCGCCGACAATTGAAAGAATTCCAAGATTGTGGCCAGGAATCTCATGTATTGGTGATATGGTCTCCGAGTCTACTTGCCTAGAAACAATACATCAAGCTCTATCTCATGATAGGTGCTCTCAATACCATGATTTGGCATACTCATCCACAGAGCCGGTCAAAATGACGTCATCGCTGGTCCAGAATGTACTCCAGATACCGTCTGAATGAGCATTCGGTACTGATAATGATGCCCGAAGCTATCAAAAGAGAAGTACACGTCGGCATTGTAAGAATCTAGTATAATGGAATATATCCTCTGATGACAACTCGATGCCGTACCATAGATTCCGCTGATAAGTACTGGTATTTATCAGTGGCTGCAATAAGCAAAGTAAAAATAGATATCAACACAAAGATGGCGACGTAATACCTATTTTGGCATTCTCACACGCAACAGAATAGATTCCTGATCTAGCAACACTCGGCAACATACTATCATGGAGGTATCATCTTCTCAAATACTGAACCGAGAGCTTGAAGCGCTGTCTGACACAGTCAATTTATGCAATCCGCTTACATTTTATCATACTAATGATTGGTAAGGCATTTGCCTACTCTATCGACACACCATCTCTAATACTACTTTTGTGCAGGAAGAGCTCATCTCAAAATGCCTTGTCGATCGCAAAGAAGGAGCAGGGGTACATAGCGCGATTACCCGATACATTCATACTCACGAAACAACCGGAACATTTAGCGATCAAGAATGCAAGTTCCGTGGCTCCCAATACATTGCAACACTCACTGTCGGCAATCCGACCAAATAAAGTAGCGCAGTCTATGCAGCGTAGTCATCTGAATGGTATTCTTGCAGGTCTTCCAGGAAGTAAGAGTGTTCCCACGAGTAGCTATACGAGAGAATTCGTGTACTCGGAACAGATGGGAGATATGAACGAAAATAAAAATATGGAATTCTTCCGGAAAAAAGATGCGCATTCCGAGTACGTCGAGGCCAGAGCACGTTTTAGAAAGATGCATAGTGTAACTTAATGATCTATTTTAATACATATTTTAATCGAAATTGTGGGGAAATGTGCCTGGGAATAGTATAAAAAGTATCACGTAGTGTCGTTGCGCACATGCATGAAGCTAATATGATGAAGCAACGACATGAATAATCGAGCAGTACTCACATCATGCAATTTTCCTTGTGCGAGACTGAGGATTCCTTCATCAGCTATGATGTATCCCATATAATGTGCTGTGTACCTCAAATTGGACGACTCATCCCGCCCACTCGAGACAACAAATGACAGAACATTCGATCATCCAGGACGCAAAAGATGAAAATGAAGCAAATGTGATTCGAATCACTCAACACGGAAAGTATGGAAAATACGTCACATACGCAACTGCTTTATTCAGTGTAGGAAACGTTTTGCTTACCTTTTACTGATCATTAACGATGTTTCCTATTGTAGGAGAGAAACGTCAGACATGTGCAGTTGAAAGCCATGGGATCAGCGATCAGCACAGCGATACAAGTTGCGGAGACTCTAAAACAATCTGTAAGCGATCTACATCAATCAACACAGGTTGGATTGGTGGCTGCTGCTTTCGGGGCTCCTGCAAGAAACGAGTTTGCGAGAAACGATAGAAAGAGACAAACTCCGTACATGTTCATTCATCTGTCCCTGGATGCTATTAATCCAAAAATTTCCGAAAGCTCACAGAATCTTCAGCGATCCAAAAGTGTCGGCAATCCAAGCGCTAAAAAGTATGGTAGAGGTCAGGATGGCGATGCATCCAATTTTGATCCTATTGGGGCCAGCACAGGCTCTTCTGACAAAGAAAATAAATCAAGACGAACTCGAAGCAATATTGATAAAGTAAAACACGAGAAAACGCGTGAAGACCGCGCTAGTTCCACACCAGAACGCGGGGCGAAGGAAAACGAGCACATTGAAAGTACTGAGAGTGGACAAGATGCAGTGACTTGGAAAAGAGGAGAGAAAGCCGCTGGAAAGAATCGTCGTCGTGAAATCCGCGCTAAAGTATCAAGCAACTGAGCGAAGAAACAAACGTGAGATCCAGCATGGCTCAGTAGCGTCATAACTAGATTTATGTCCTTGTCCACAATTTCAACTGTTTTGGGCAGGCGCAATATAAAAAATAAAACGTTATGTCTTCCGAAAGAAGCGAGCAAGTTGCTGCACCTACGCGCTCAAGCCAAGAGTGCAGCACTCAGCCCGAGTCGTATACTCTCCAAGACTCCACCAATGCTCATTCGGTTCGTCGTTTGCTCTTTCCTGCATGGTATTTTGACTAAGACATTTTACGTATTTATTCCTTCAAGTGCTGCATTTGTCATGAGTTCGTGCTAGCTCAGCAAGGCTCACTTCCTTCTTGTGATCATAAATTTCACTTTGAATGCATAATGACATGGTCCAAAATAACAAATTTGTGTCCGCTCTGTAAACAGAAATTCAATCATATCTATGAGCGTGATAATGCCGAAGTTTCAGTGCGCATACAAGAAATCGAAGATTGCAAACAAAGTTATGTGCCCGAGGTTTCGTCGGATGAATTGCTTGCGACACAATTACAGCTAGCTAATGACATTCGATGTGAGATTTGTGGGCGAGGAGACGATGAGGGTGTGCTTCTAGTCTGTGAGGCAGAAGGGTGTCATCAAGCAAATCACACGTACTGCATCGAACTCGCAGCTATTCCAGAAAGCGCTTGGTATTGTAGCCAGCATCAACATGTGAGGGGTCAGCGTGCAAGTGATGCAATCGTACGACCTGCTGCTACAGTTTTGGCTCGAAGACGAACTCGTAGATTCGCGACGTTGATGTCGAGGTTTCTACAAGAAAGAGGATCCGATAGAGAGCAGAATTTCGGTGTTCCCAGAAATCGCAGACGAAATCAGGATTCAAATCGACTTGCTGCGAATTACATCAATCGCATGTCCTTGGAACTTCAGCAAGTTCAAAGGCGAGCTGAAAGAACTCGTCCATTAGCGGGCGCGAATCTAGATCGGGCTGTTGGACCAACAAGAAGAGTTCATCCCAGGAGGGATTCCAGTCGCGGCGATGTTAGCTCAACTCAGCCCCCACGTGAACCTCTAGTCGGGCTCTCAGAAGTATCTTTGATGGAAGTTGTACGACGATATCGTGAGCTGGAAAATCTGATGAATGACGCTGTCAGCAGCGATAATTATGCGTCGACAGTATCGCTAAGGATACCCAAGACTGCTCGATTACGGCTTATATCGAGAGTGAAGGCATTTTTCATAGCACTTACGGCTGCAGAAAAGCGTGCGGTCGTGAAATGTGGTGCTTTGAGTGTTCTCTTCTCTTGGATTCGGACTACCACGACCGACCCAAATGTTGCGAGGGCAGAAAATTCACATCCACAGGTTTTGGAAGGTATTCTGAGCATAATGGGAACTCTTCCAATCGAGAAAGAAGATTTTAAGCAGGTACTGGCATCCATTATCGTGCTTAGTCACTAAAGCTTCATTTATCAGGTGACCGGATTGCATCGTGGAATGTCTGACTTGGCGGACGACGCGAACGTGAATTTATCCATCCGAGCCAAAGCAAGAGAGCTACGTGATGCGTATCAGAGTTTCCATCCACCCGAGATAGCTGTCACAACGGTCACTACATTTCCAATCCCGTGTGCTCCAACTATTACATCAACTCCAGAGCCATCGCTTCCGCTACCTTCGATCGTAAGGTTTTCCCCATCTGCGACACCAAATGCCATCAAACGAATCAAAACAAAGCGGTAATATGTAAGCGTCAGCTGCAAGCGAATCCTCAACTCATTTTTATATGAGTGTTAGAATCGTGAAGGATCCAAGTCAGAGTGCAGCAGAATATGTAAAGAGAAAATTGTATCCCTACTACAAAGAGAACAACCACAAATTCTCTGAAGATTGCTACAAAAGAATCGTCAGAAAGACAACAAAGACGTTCATTTCCGAAGTCAAATCGGCAAAGCAAAATACCGAGAGTTTAATCGCGTATGACGGACAATTGGTGCAGTCGGCAAAAATGAGGCTGAAAAAGTTATTGAACAGGGTCTATCACGATGAAATGAGATCAAGAGCTCAGACATAAGTTTTATTGCTGACGCAGATGCACAATGTGAAACCAAACCGCATAGATGTTCTGGCAGCTCGATACGGGAGACGAATTAAAGCACTATCCACTGATGCCAACGTGCTTGAATCCGCGCTTTTAGAATGTCAACTATGATAGCTCATCCATCATCGTAAGTATACATTAATTCGAATGATTTTGCAATTTTCAAATGGGCTGCACGGATATTTATGCGAGATCCAGCACGAATTTTTGCTTTCTCGAAGAAAGGGTTACTTTATGCATTGCTTTTGCTGCAACATTGAGAGAACCTCAGTTACCTAACATGCTTACAGTTAAGTGGTAAGTAATTTTTAGCGCTACCGATATCGCCAGGGTGCTGATTTAACGATATGGTCGAATCCAACGCGGATCAAGACGCTGATCGGAATGAGAGAGATGAAGACAATGGATCGAAAAAATTGCGCAAATTAGAGGTTAGGTTCATTCTGGTATTTCAACATATCTCCATCATTTTAACGCTTCTTGTTCTCCTTGCATGAGCAGCAGACAACAACGATCACGCACCCAGCAGCAATCGTCGAGAAATTCAGACGCGTGCATCAACTGGAACATGCAAACTTATCACTAAAATCAACTCTTGATGTTCTTATAAACAAGCGAGCAAAACACAGCGGGAGCTTTTCGAATTCAAAGAAGCTCTTACGCTGGTCCAAGACACAATGGCAGTCTTTCGAGAAAATTGCGCAATACGCACGAAAGATACCGTCTGGGATATGCTCCATTCTACCAATTCGTTGCCCGTTATCCTCTTTGTATGTCAATGAAATTTGCATCTTTGTCTCATTGCTGAGTCATCAAATGCGCTCGTAGGTATGAAGTACATTATGAGAAGGGAATTGCATCCAATTACTCACCTTCAGCGCTGATGGAACGTTTTATTGATGATGCAAAGACCGGTTCAAGCGTGAATAATCTCGGTCTGGTGATTGATGCGACCGCGTGCGATAGTTTTCTTCATGACGCGAAGTAGGATCCTCATATTGATATGTGACGAATGAGTCTTTGTATCTACCGGGGTTGATTTCAAGGGAATGGAAAGACTGGGATGTGGAATACAAGAAGCTCAAGGGATCTATTGATCTGACAAGTGAGTGCAGATAACTTTGGGTCAATACCCCAGAGCAGAAAGTCACCGTTTTGATGTTATGAAAAAAGATTTTGATGATCTAGAAACGAGGGAAAAAGGAGAGACCGCTATGGTCAATGAATTCAGCGAAGTATTGTCAAAGCATCGTGTCAGTGGGAAAAAAGAATACGACGTCGCTGTTTTTGGCTTGTGGGGCTATAACCTAGTTGGATTTCTCATCGTGAGGTGAAGATGTTCTTATCCTTCGAGCAGTTGAATTCATTCCCTCATGCTCTACTTCTTACAGCTGGATGGTTGAGCAAATGAATGTAGCATTAGATGTGGCACTTCGGGACTTTTCAGGTGCTTGTCCACCCGGAATCTATTCCATGTACTACTTGAAGGTATTCTTGTACCTTTTTTCTTCTTGTTTTGCACAACTTTTGTAACACTGTAACCAGAGGCTGTATCGAAGATATTTCAGAGCGTTATCCGAACCAGCAGTTCGTGTTATGTGTGCAGCAAAACCTCGGTGGGATATCGTCTTGACTGAAGATGTCTCTGATGCGGATCCATCAGCTGGTATCGGCTCTGAAATCCTATCTGAGAACGACCAGCAAACTGCGTTCGCTCGAAACAGCAAAAACAGCGCAGAGAGCAGTGTCATGACTCCAATCGCTGCTACCTCCCCTACAAGCTCATTGACCGTACCAGTTTACAAACCACCAGTATACTGTCCACCAAGCAACAGGCAAAAGAAAAGCCAAAAGCCGCGAAAGATCCGAACGTGGGTCGACCAAGTCTCAAAGTTGGAATTTGGCGAAATTCTGAACTCTGAATGTGAAGAATACAAGCAAGCAATAGCATCATTGGCAACACTGACAGGGGTCGTAGGATTTGCTGGATGTGAGGTAAGGCAGCAAGGAGCCTGACATTGGTGGATATTTAGATGAGCTGGTGAGTAGGCTATCTCCTTGACTGCAACGCATATTGGCGAGGATGCATACAAGCAGCGCGGATGCTTGACAACGGCTTACCTCGTTACGTGGCGGGCTCGAGGGTATGCAGAGTACCTTTCAATCTAAACACCAAGTTTTATTATATTTCCATCGATTTATGCAGTCGTCGATGTCTGCTCTATTTGGCCGGTGAAGCAACTTATGTCGTTTCTCGAGACATGTCTTTGGCAAAAATCAACATGAGAATCCCTCGACGGCGTGCCCCAGTGAGTTTTTCCCTATCTTTCGGTTTCAGACCCTTGCTGACAGATTTGTGTATATATAAGGCAGAACACTTGACCAAGACTTTAGTCGACGGTGTCTTAGTTGAGGATCAAGATCATGGTCACAAAGTATTGCGCTTCCTCGCTTTTGACATCATCGTCATGGAGGTATGATAATAGAAGTCTTCAACTTTACTTCTATATATTGTGCGATATTAGGGAGCCCCAATTTGGCAGCAGAAACTCGAGAAACGTTTACAATGTCTACAGAATGAAGTGATATTACCAAAGAAGAACAATAAAATAGATAGCGCTCAACAGGAACCATTTCGCATCCGCATGAAGGATCATTTTCGTCTTAGCAAAACCGAGTACCTACTTCAAAGCTTTGTCAAATGTGTCACTCATGCGGTGGACGGGCTGGTCTTCACACCCACTAGAGCAGCGTATAACTTGGGGGGATATGAGTGCAAAGACCCGGTCTACAAATTCATTTCCAGTGAGAGTGGAGGCTGTGGAATTCCAGGATTGGATGGTAGTATTACAGAGCGGCGATTACTGGAATACATAAAATCCATTCCAGCGAAATAGCTATAGAACAAGATGAACACTGTAATATCTGACTTTGATTTGTTCCAAGTTGTTCCGCTCACGAAATCAGTGCTTTTCAGCTCGATAATGCTTTCGTCCATATCGCTGAATCTGCCGTGGAGAAGAGCCCTTCGGGCTGGGTCGTGATTGTATTGATGGCTCATCCTTCCTGGTTGCTAATGCGGCTTTCGCGTGTGTATTGAAGGCCCTACTACTATCCACACCTGATCTAATTTCACGAGTTGTCTTCATGCTAGGAGACGTAACTGGAGCTCTGGTATCATTTTGGCTGTTGGGATAAGCTGATGAGCCCTTGGAGGCCACTAGTGCTGCATGAAATTCCTTGGTACATAAAGGCTGCTGGTCCTCATCGTAGCGAGCATGCATAAGGGGAGTGCAGTCATGATCGAACCACATTGTTTGGGAGTCAATTTCTTTCTTTTTATCGAGCTCTCTATGACAACCACAATATCGACGACAGCATCCGGCTACAGTTCCCATCACCTGCTGCTAAGGACTATAATCCTATGCAGTCCTGGTCCGTGTCTATTTTGTTCGTACTCGACCCTTGCGAAAAAGCATCTAAATTCCGATCCCTGAGCTCTAGCGATTATTTGCGCATAAAATTGAATGACAGACAGCTACATCAACTACCACCGAAAAAGACATTCCAGTATTACAGCATTAGTATCGATAGGAGAGAATGTACGGATATACGAATCGGAGCACGGCAGAAACACGCTCATGTTTGCGATGAGAGCGTTCGCACTGACAATGTCGGTTGTTGCTTGTCTATAAATAAGGTCTGAGGCAACATGACGATGCCTGAAGTCCTAGAACGAGATGGGCTCGTGAAGAACCTGTTTCACAATCTCTGGAGCAAAGACGATGCTGGTAATGGACCGCATATCAGTATTCCTCATACTATTCTATACGCTTCAGGAAAACCGCTTTCGTGGTATTTCACCTCTTTAAAGACGGGAAGGGTAAAGCGAAAACATAAAGCTCACATGACCGACGCACATATTGAGCGATCATTTCTGAAAGATAAGGAATCACCGACTGATATCGTTGCCTACTACATCCACATCCTCCATCATGACGACACTAATACCTTTGCATCACACGTTGATACGCCTGACTCGCTTCATGAGGACAGCAGTTTGAAAAATCCAGCAACAATCCAATACTTTGACACTTTGGGCTTACGCGATTTTTTCAAGCGATGCGAGGAAGGCAATAATCAGTCTGGCGTTCTCCAGAGGTTTATTACTCCCAAATCTAACCATAACTCTGCTATTCGAGCAATCTGGTCGCCTCGGATATGTCTCGTTGATCGCCGCACCAATCGCTACAAAGTCAATGACTCAAAGTATTCCGTCTATGAACGTGCTGTTACCTTCGATGGCCCCGATAGTTTCTCTCGTCATGATCCTATGCGTGGAACTCTGCTTATAGGAGAAGTGCAGCTTGCATGCCAAGAAATCGCAGAACATTTAATTCGAGTCAGCTGCAAACAAACAAGCGTTTCGACCTTGGTTCTTCATTTCAAATTGGATACACAAGAGCGCTTGTGGCTTCAGTGGTGCTCTTCATTGCGAACAATGAACAATTATGCTGAGGATTCTCAGCCGAATGTTTGTCACAGAACGATGAGAGGTACTGCATCAGCGCCTCAGCTGGCTAGAGCTCGACCAGCCGATCTTACCGCAGATCCAAAGGTCCCTGCACACTTGCTACAAGCGGGAGCTCTACGACGTATGCAACCTAGTCAATCCCTTAGCTCTCTCCGAACAAACTTCAAAGGTCCAACATTAGAGAGAGGATTTGGCGACTTGATGACTTGCCCAAGTTGTGGTAACACGGTAGATTCGAATCGGATGAGTTCTACATCATACAGAACTATTGTTCAGCATTATCAAAAGTTTCTGATCTATGCACGACTTCATAGTACTTCCGATTCGTCTTTATCGCTACAATGGCCACCAGAGCAGCAGCTCATACAAGCTGCTGGTGGCGTAGGATTTGGCATCTTACCTCTCCTAATAGAAAAGCAAAAGTCTTCATATTTGAACCCCGTCGATGTAGCTACCAACGTAAGCGTCTCGACTTCAAATTCGACCAATTCTTCTGTTGTGTTGTATTTGGAAAGAGATTGGGCAATTCCACCGGTGTTGCAGCATTTAAATCCCTCATGGACTATCGAGGACTATGAGCGATACCGCCACGACCCAATTTGTATGCAGAAACTCATCGCGGTTTGTGAGAATTGCTGCCTGACCTATCTTGATTACGCAACGAATGCGCTGGAACTCAACAATTCTATTCACACAAATGCACCGATCACTTTACGTCCTTTTCAAGAGAATGTGGACTCACTGCATCGACTCAATCATCCAATCTGCCCAAAGGCGAGAAAGAAACTTTACCCCATAGCTGAGCAACATCTAGGATTAGGACGATACAGTCAGCGCAGTTTATCCAAAAGTTGTAAAGCAGCGAATAAGGAAGCATGGAAACCGATTCCGGCACCTTCGAGAAAGACTCAAAGCCAGGGACCAACATGTTCTTCTATCGAACGATCACTTCTTGGAAATAGTTCGCGCTTTGAGAATTCATCACGCATCGAGATATCGCACAGATCACTTCACTCATCGGAAGGAGCGGCTGTATCCTCAACGCGTATACACGCCAATACGGCAGGAATTTCTACAGCAGAAGAAGATTGCCTTGACTTGCTCGAGGTACTAACGGAAGATTTATTATCGGATAACGTCTCGAGATGCGACGTGATCAATGAGGATGATTCATATTTCGGGGCGATGATTGATGAGGATTCCGCTGCCACTCACTTCCGCAAAAAATCGGAAGCATCAATGGATAAGACAAAACAATCGACATCTTTGAAAAAAATTAGACGCAAAAAGAATCGATAATACGGCTGGTAATCAATATACACAGCCACGAACAACACCCTTACAATAGATAACGGGCCTGATATTTTCCAAGTTACATTTTCATTTCTACAAAGTAAGCCACCAAGTACGTTCAGAATAGCTACAATTCTCGCAGCAAACGCAAACCTACTATCGACGTCCGCTTTGCGTTGAGACACTTTATGGTATTCGTTTTGTAGAATAACAATTTTCTCTCGAGTCTGACGCAATACAAGTAGCAGTCTTTCATGCTCTTCATCTCTTTCTTGTTCCTCTTTCATCACTTTGCTTTCCTCTTCTACAAAGGTGTCAGCTTTTACTGCGATGTACCCGTCAAACCAAACCTCTAACTCGTTCCAGATCCGCTTTAGCTCTTTGTAATGCTTTCTGCATCGAAGAATTGTTTCCACCGATTTCACGGAGGCGCTTTTGAGCCAAAATGTTCGCGGATACTGCATCTGTTTCAACTCTATCTATCATTTCCTCATCCAAACTCAATTCCTTCTTGCGGACATGAAGTCCGCACGCTTGCACTGTAAGATCTTCGACCGCCTTCAGTACTTCTGTCACATCTTCTTGGCATTTTTTCAACTCAGTTTTGCATTCCTCAATTTCCTTCTCAGTTTCTTGTATGCACGAGCGCATATTTCTGGCCATTGCAAAATGCCGAGTCATGACGGCTATAAATATGCTACCGCCAGGCATTGAGCAATGATATCACACCTCCGCAGCGCAAAATTATGCGCATAAAGTATTCATTAATTTTTCGGCACGAAAATGTCAATTGCGATTCCATTTCGTCCAATGATTCTTTGCATTTTGCTTTCCATTCCCGAAACATGACAACCACACTCTTAGGCGCGTTCGATTCACGTGTACACAGTTTGATTGAGCAAGCACTCGGGGAACGCCTTCCATTCCCATCGTACGAAGTGCCCAAAACCGAGATCAAAAGCACTCATTATTCGAGCAAGCACGCGCTCAAATCTCGGGTTTTTGAGGCTTTGAATCCCTCGGAACATTTTCGTACGTAGACGAACGTGAGCTTTGATCAATGATCCTGGCGTAATTATGTTTTAGTGCTCAGCGCAAAGGAATCTCCTGGGGTTATAATTCAGTCAAACTTTGTCAGCAACGAACTGGCCAAAGGTGTATACGATGGACTTCACTCTTCAGAGTACATTGACGATTCCATGTATCGAACTGCCAACATTGGTCATGGTCAACGTTCTAGAGCGAACCCGAATGCGCGCGGCGATCGCATCCATTGGATTGCAGCACAAAAGCACTCCTACTTCCCAGCTCTGCTGCAGCTATTGGACGCGATACGAGCACTGATTTTGGGTACGGGTGAGACACTTCGAGTGATAACCAACCTTATCCTTTCTGCTAGACGATTCGATACTTGTAGGAAAATTCCAACTTGTCAAAGATCGTACCTCGTCACAAATCGCCATTTTTGTACGAAGACTAAGACTACATTGAGTACGCAAGTGCTCACATGATGTTACTTTGTGCTCAAGGACGATGGGAGTCGATTCGTACGCCACACGGATGTATCTAGTGAGACAGAAGTGACGGATTCGAATCCCATTATACGGAAAATCACCTGTGTCTATTACGTGAATGCTTCATGGAAACCAGATCGGGGAGGATGTGTGCGGATGTATTACCGTGACAAAAGTAGTTCGAGCGAGAAAGTCTGGGATATCGCCCCAGAGCTGAATACTCTGGTGATTTTCCGGAGTGAGGATGTGGAACATGAAGTCTTACGAGCATCAACAGATCGACTAGCAATTACAACATGGTTCTATGGGTTAAGAGATTCTAGTCCCAGACAAAACCCTCAAACGCCCAAAATATTCGTTGGAATTCCATCTTATCGCGATCCCGAATGTTCCAACACAGTCGATGATTTGCTGCGGAAAGCAGCTCATCCCGGAAGGATTTATATCGGCATTTGTATGCAATGTGAGGAGAACGCACCTGAATATCGCTACCTCACTGGAAAGAAATTTAGGGGTAGAGTCCGCATCGACTGGATGAATTACAAAGATGCTGCGGGCCCATGCATTGCTCGGAACCGTGTGCAAGCTTTGTGGAATAAAGAGCAATACTATTTGCAAATAGACAGTCACATGCGTTTTGCTGAAAGATGGGATGAGTTTCTGCTGGAAGAATTGGCGAAATGTTCGTCACAAAAAGCTATTTTGACGGCATATCCTCCGGAATATTATCTTTCTGCTGATAGTAAAGCTCATCCTCACGAATGCAGTACTGACCAGTCTATTTCGCCCAGCACAGAACCAACGATTTTATGTGCTTCACATTTCGATGACACTGGCATGTTGCGTCAGGCTGGAAGAGTGATCCATCGACCTCACGATCGGTAAGCGCCTCTGCCTTCATTTCGACAAAATGACTCATCTTCTGCAGCCCGATACCGTCCTTATTTTGGGCGGCTGGCTTTAGTTTTTCTTCAGCAAGTGTCATAGAAGAAGCTCCTTACGATCCGTTTTTGCAATTTCTATTCTTCGGTGAGGAAGTCGCAATGGGCAGTCGACTATGGACTTGCGGTTGGGATTTCTTCGCGCCGACCAAAAGTGTCGTCTACCATCGATGGTCAAGAGCTTATCGACCTGTGTTTCAAGTGGAAAATGCGCAGAGTAGGTCGTTTCGGTCAAAGTCGCACGCTCGGGTCCGCTCTTTATTGCAAGGAAAGTTGATTGGGAGATACGCACTCGGTCAGGAGAGATCACTTGAATCATATCAAGCATTCATTGGGGTGAATTTGGAAACGAAAATAATTGAGCAGAGAAGCCTTTGGGGCAACCTGGATCCTCGAGAATTCATTCAGATATCCGCACAAGATCGAAGCGATTTTGATACGGGCAATTAGCAGATATGAGAATACAGAAGCGACAAGACTGACGTATGAATTCGCGAATGCGAGTTACCATTGGCAATTGGCGCTAGCTCTCAAGCGTGAGGTTGGTATAAATTCGCAAAACATCATCCACAGGACCCGCCGGCATGCTTGAAGCCATTCCATAGATTGCGCTTCCACCTTTCATTGCTCCGTGAGGATCTTTCTTAACGTTGACCACAGCTTCTTCCAGGTCTTTCAGAAACTTCTTGGATGCTCCCAGATGACACATGGTCACACATATATGCAATGAGTGTGGATGTTGTAGGGCGTTCAAACTCCACCCACGCTTTGTCATTTCATCGTTGACCTTGAGTATGTTGAACTTATGACTTGCAAATGCGATCACCATAACTTGAGGATCGCCAAGAACGTACAGACCATCAATTTTCTTGACCCCTTCCTTGATCTCTTCTGCGGTCTCGACAATTCCTTCCGCATTTTTGGTGAAACCGGTCACTCCCAAACGGATCAAAGAGGTCCACGCTGTCGCACTGAGTGCTCCTGACCGACTTCCGGCTATGGTTGGCGTCACATACAGTCCACCAGTCCAGTCGGGGAATGTAAAGTATTGATAATTGCGAATTGTCTTGTTCCGGTAGAGTACCAAGGATGTTCCTTTCGCAGCGTATCCATACTTGTGAGCGTCGCAAGACATGCTTGTCACTCCAGGTAACACGAAGTCATATTTTGGAAGATTTGGTCGAATACGTTTGATAAAAGGCAGAATGAATCCTCCCAGACAGCAGTCCACATGTAGCCCTACATCATTGTCTTTAGCGACCTTGGATAGCTTTTCGACGTCGTCGATGATTCCACTAGGAAAGTTTGGTGCACTCGCGTATATCATGATCGTGTTAGCGGTGATATTCCATTTGACCGCGTTGGTGTCCATTTTCATTGTGACTTGATTCACTGGAACCTTGACCAGCTTGATTTTGAGCATGCTACATGCTTTATCGATTGCTGCATGCGCAGTTTCGGCAGCGATTATCTCTGGCTTGATTATGCTATGCTTGTGAAAATACCATTCACGATGAGTCTTGGCGGCTAAAATGATACTTTCTGTGCCACCCGATGAAAAACACCCACATACGTCAACATTGCCCCCATTGAACAGTTTCGTTGTCATCGCAATCACCTGAGCTTCCATTCGGCATACACTTGGCCACAAATCCGGATGTAGCGGATTCGCAACTGCGAATAAATCAAAGGCTTTATTCAACACTGCCAAATGTTCCTCTCCACCGTGGTACACAGCCCCTGATACCAAGCCTTTTTTCCATTTATCATCGGCATTTCCAGCATAGCGCTTCAACGTCTTGATCAATGTGTCATCCGGCATGCCTTGAGCTGGTAACTCCACATACTCTGGCAATTGCTGTTCGTCCTGTGACTTTTTCAGAGCTTTCTGAATGTCGACTTCGATTGCTTTCATCCGCTTCTCCAATTTAGAAGCTATCCATGGAACGTTCTTCCCCGTGTCGATCAATGCGCCACCAAAAGCATTCAGTAGCTGCTTATACGAAACATATCGAGCTTTTCGGATGAAATCGAGCGATTGTCCAAGAGAACGAAAGATCAAAAGAACAACTATGAGATTCCCCAGTATTTTTTCAGCATCTGGTAACTCTTTTACGAGTAATTGCCATAAATGCGAGAGTATACTTTGACCTTTGACGAAATAAAATGAGTAGATCGCTACGGCCAACAATAGTGCGTTCTGACTCTTGCATAGCATCCGATCTACATTGAACGGGACGACAAAACACCGTGCACCGATGTAGAGCAAGATGAGAGTCACAATGGCGCCCCCAATGTATGATTCTAGAGCCTTTAGCTGGAGGAACGCGCATTCTGTGTTCCCATTTGCAGACATGATATGGAATAACGGTTAGAGAGGTACCGTTCTACACATTTTAAAACTCTCTCAAGAGAGGCATCTCGATACGATTAGATGCATTCAATTGTTTTATTACGAGGTTTTTAGCTGGAGACAAAATCATGTGTGTACGATAGGGTCTAGTCAGCATATTGCTTCATTGCACAAACAGCAAAGCAACAAATTTTCTCGCGAAATGGATATTCCACACGCATTTCTTTCTCCAACAAACATGTAAATCGATATTTCAGGTCAACCAAATAACCAGGCGAGGATTGCGAAAGCGTGGAATGGCTACTACATCATCCTGACTCATGCCTTCATTGTTGATGTGTAACTATTCTTACTTGACGAAAAAAAGTATAACTCGGCGAGAAGTGATATCAAATGCGATGAGTACTGCTACTACACGCGCCAGTTTCTCGAATGATACAGATGCTATAGATTGAACTTGGTATCACCTCGATGAAGGGTTCAGGGAGGCTCATTTCGTCTCATTCAGCCTCTCTCCATGCGCTTGTGATATAAATTAAGCATGGCATCTTGTAGTCAAGTTTGGCGATCCAGTAGATATCATTCTAGTAATAGAAATGCATCAACTGCGGTCTGGTCAAGCATTTCTATCATCATCTTTATAACCGTATTCACACCGGTATACACATTACTCAAATGCGTCCCGGGTCAAGATCTCGTCATGGGCAGCGAGACAAACGCAATCTTCTTGTATTATATATGTTGATTCAAAAGATTATGCAGATGGATCGTAAACCTCCGTTGACAATTTCTTTGATTGGTACCACCGAATTCTTCTGCTGCCGTGCATTAATGCCGTAAATCTCTTTGCAGTTTTGATGAGCAACCTCCATTTCCGCATATTCGACATTGGTGCCACGCTAAGTCCAGAATCTTACATGCTGTAATTCAATTCTACCAATTCAATTGCGCTATCTATAACGTATGCTGATGATTTAGATGTCCTAATCTAATCGTACGACGTCACGAGTGGGAGCGCCTTATTGGATCTGCCTTTTTCCATGGCGATGATATCCATCTATACCATAACATGTACAATTCCATTGAGATCTTTGCTGAAGAGTGATTCTGAAATCGGAATTAGGGTCTCCTTTCTCTGGAAGGGGTATCAATTGGAATCCAAAATGGGATCTTATCACTTTGCTTGTCTGCTGATATATCTGCTCCTTGTATCGCACGGCTTGATCGTTTTAGCTTCATACTTGATCTTCAAACTTCAACACAATCCAGTATGAATTTCATCAAGCTTGAATTCGAATATTACTCAATCTTCATTGTAGCACGCATGGACACAGTGCAGCCTGGGGTTTTCAGCTGTTTTGTTCGGCCTGAAGGTGTGGGGTCACGCACATGATACCGAGGATTCTTCTGAGTAGCATGTAGGTTGTTCTCAACTCCAAATCGCCAAACACAAGCAACATTTATGGATTTCAAGTTCCTACAAAATACGCGGCTTGGTTGGAACTCGTTCTTATCCACGTTCTCGTTCCAGATGCCTCCTTTTTGGGTCATCTGTGTGGGATCGTTGCGGGTGCGAAACTTTCTAGCGGGTGTTCCATGGAATAACGATGTCGTTTTCGTCATTTTCTAGGCTATTCGTGGATTTCACATGCAGCAATAGGAAAGAAGGGTGAGACGTTGTATCATAAATGGATCTCGTTTATTCGAAGCGCACGACATACACCGATAAATGGTCGACCAAGTGGAAAACTCAGTCAAAATCAATATGCTGAGGATGAGAAGATGGCTAGACGACTCCAAGAGGAGGAAGCCGCTGCAGAACGGGAAGCAGTTCGGCGTCGACGACTCGACCGGCTGTCAAACGTCCAAACACGATTATCATAATAAAACTCAGATTTGCTATATTTGAAGGATATGGGAGAAACACTGTGCAGTATCCATTAGTGATATGAAAAAGTGTCTGGGTCAATATGGAACGTTTCTTCTGATGACTGTTGAAGCCTGAAACTGACAACCCCACTATTGCCAAGCTTTGATCGTTTCGCGGGATGATCGAGGTCTTTGGGCAAGTAACATTGACAAAAGCGCTGAAACCAAAGTGAATGCCCATATACGACAATCACACTCTCGGGACGTTGAATTGCCCACAAAGCAAAGTGTTTGAGTCGATCGTATGCGCAGCCCAAAATGGCTTTATTACCGTGATTCTCGCTTGAATCGAACATGGTTTTATGAGAGTTGCTCGTTTCATTTCTAAACCTGAGCATTTCTTCGATACTGCTGGGAGGCCCATGCCTTCGTCGTGTTGATATTTTCGGAGCAACAACGCATTTGGCTTGACTCAACGCCAAGGTATCCACGTTTTCTCCAATTTCCTGTAAACAGGATAACACGTGAAGTCGATCTCCGGAAACTGCGAGTCGAGATGCGGATGTGATTGCAGCTGTATTTATTGCGCGTCGCAGATTGGAAGACACGACAATACTTTTTGGGATGGCACAGCACAAAAACCGCAATAGATACTGATCATCTTTTCGGCCACAGAACTCTTCCTTGAGATTCATTTCGTCCGTAGGATGCTGCACATCCTGCGGTCCTCTTCCCTCACTCAAGAAAGCTCTCTGCGTCGCCAATATTTTACATTGAAGCTTCCGTGCTTGTTCAGTTCCTTCCTTGCTCAGTGGAGAATCCAGAAAAATCGAATCCATCATTGGAAACAAAAGCCATTCCCGCAGAACAGCTTGGATGAGCCGGAAGAGAAATACTGCCTTGGATTCCTTCCGGTTGAATAAAACATTCCACTGCGATTCCGCGTGGCGGACAAAAATAATGCGTTTACTTCCCAATATCTCAGGTTTGATGGAACCATCCAAGTTCGCCTGCGCAGCTTGTTCGTCCAAGCTGTGCATTTGCTTATCCGTGGAGAGCCACAAATGAAGAAATGCAAGAGTGAACAGCTGTACTTTTCTCCAGACACATCGAACCATTTCGAAAAAGTCTTGAAGAGCCGGAATCATTGGATCGACCAAACGCCAAAGAATTTGAAAAAGTTTTGTCATTGTCGAAGCGTTGATAGCCAAGATGGCCGAGGACGAGGAGCCAAGAGAAGTATCTGCAACAAAGGCCGACACATTGAGCGCAATGTGTGGCGAAACACTCGTACGAGCTTGTGGCAACTTCGTCATGAGGTGACGCTATATATTCAAAAATAAATCAAACCGACCTGTGAATACATCGGATGCGATCAGCCGACAGGAGAAGGTGACCCATCGGCTAATGGTAGACGAAGGATCGACGGATTTAGTGAGAGGACGTGCATGTTCCATGCGCTTAATTCGGTATTGCATACAAATATAAGTCAATACCTCACGATGGTGACAGTCGGATCTTTATGCAAAACTATCTGGATGAGTAATACTGGATACTTTGGTCTTACGTGTTCTCAGTGAAAGAGGGTTACTAAAGGACTAAAAGGTCTGATCATTGGCAGCCAACTTGAAGGAAATGGGTACGAACGGAAAGCGCTTTATTAAATCCATTGATTATGGATCCATTCTGACGTGTCATTCCGCAGCAAAACGCTTTTGGTTACCATAGCACGTGCTAGCTCCGCAGCCATCCGCTTCTAATTAGCTTTACACGTGGCTAGAAGTATCTAGCCACGTGTATCCAATCTGCAAAATTATCCACGGTCCTGCTGCACACGCCTATGATGTTCAATAGATATCCCTACATCTGCTCACGAATCGGTGCCTATACGTTTCAATTAAACTCTTACTACGTGACTTTAGTCGCATTCAGCAATGATCTGCCTGCAAGATGCTTTGTAAAAGCCATTGGATAATATAGTATGTATTTATATCGTATCGTCGGGGTAGCTTTCTCTTCCGAATTTTATTGGAACCCTTCCACTTTTCGCACATTTTCTTGACCGATTTAACAAGTAACGACTTCAAAGCGACCTCATGTTATTTGGGCATCAGTATGAGGATGAAAGTCCCAGGAAAGCAGCCGGTGGAAACTTCACTGGGACACTGGGAGCTGCTTCAAGTAAGAAGAAAAAATCGCGCCTTCGCCAATCTCCTTTGCAGCTACGAGAGCTAAATCACCCAGACACTGCAGTATCTTTAAAAGAACACGCTCAGACTGTGCATAATGCATATGCGAATGTAGCCAATGCACGTAATATCGAGCGTAATGAGTCGAGATATGGATCACCTGCTGTTGCCCAAAGACTGACTAACTCGTATTTGTCGTCGTCGCATGGAATGATGCGTACTTGCACGTCAAATTCGGATCACAGTAGTGAAGTAGGCCGTCGAAGAGACCATAAAAGCAGTAGTTTTGTCAATGGAAGAACTTCTCAGAGACTTGATACATTCGTCGAGCATCCTTCACATTCATATCGAAAGGTGAATGGACATGGAAACAATGGGAATAGCGCTATGACAGAGACAATCTACGCCAGCGTCTGGAAACATCTTCGCTTCCGAAAAAAAAAGGTTCCTTTGGCTTCTAGTACAGACGTAAAGCCCATTTGTGTAACTGGTGTGGATACATTTCTGGCCTCGTGGATAGTGGCAGAGTTACTGGAAAAAGGATATCGTGTTCGTGGAACCCTGCAGAGCTCATCCGATGATATTTCTGGCATTCTCCGACTGCCGTTGGCCAAGAATTTCACCGTTGTTGAGACCTCATTATTAACCCCCGAAGCTTGCGATTTAGCTGTACATGGTTAGTGATTTGATGATTTAGGGCTTCACTATTGATTTGATGCTTCACCATTTCAATGTATTGTGATAGGCTGCGATTTTGTGATTCACACTGGAACTCCGACGTCTTGCTCTGTTCGAGACCCGGTCTCTGAACAACAGGTAAGGTGCTTGAGTGGCACTTGCTTTGAAAAGTGCCTGTGTTGACAGCTTGTTTGATAGGAGCCAGCTGTGCATAGTATAGGAAGTCGAATGCACTGTATCATTCCTATGATGTCGAATTTCATCCAAGCTTGTGCTAGAGCAAGAGTGAAACGCGTAAGTGAAAAGTTTTCATGCCGAAATTTATTTATTGACTATGGTATTTTAGGTCGTTTTGACATCCTCTATAGCAGCAATGGCCGACACAGTCACGCCGGATTCAATTATCAACGACAGTTGTTGGAATATAGTCTCCTCACTCGACCGGAATCCTCATTTTCTAAGTCTCAAACTGGCGGAAGAGGCTGCGTGGCAACTAGTGGACCAACTTCCACGCGATTGTCGGATTGATTTGGTCACAATTAATGTACGTGATGAGTCGTTGCGTAAAGAGCTTGCTGTGACCTCTATCACTCTTAGTCGGGGACACTTTTTGGTCCGTCTCTTAGCAAGTCTAGACTTGCGCCGGGGAATCAAGTAATCTTCGATCTCGTCACTGGACAGTATTCCGCTCTTGTGGATTTGAGTAAGTGACTTAGTGGCACTGGTCTACTAGCGATATGAACCTATCTCTCTTTCAGACTGGAGCATGGTCGATGTACGCGATTGTGCTCGAGCTCACATTGCCGCTCTTGAGAATGTTGAAGCTCGAGGTCGTTATATTTGCGTTAATCGAACTGTGTGGATGAAAGAAATCGTTGACATTTTGGCAGGAAACGGATACAGTGGTCGTGACCTACCTTGGAGAGTACGCATATACTCGCAGTTGGAGCGTCTCATGGAGATTTGCATTGTAGGTTGGACTACCGAATTGGGCTGCACGCTTACCCGCATACTCGGCTCATCTTGGTCAAGTGGGAGCTTCTTTGTACCGCTACGATCCCAACAATCCGCACGCATGTCCTTATATCAATGACAAGATACTGGAATCGTTGCATGTGAGTTTCCGCGATGTCAGAACCACGCTTGTCGAAGCCACAAACGACCTGCTTAAATGGGGTTTCATCAAACCTTGGGCTGAAGACCATGAAGCTATCAATTGTGCCTGCTGCAAAATGGCTTTCACGTTTTACCGTCGTCGTCATCACTGCCGAGTGAGACAAAATCTTTCTTCCTCCGCACTCTAGTCTAATCATACGTCTACGCCAGGAATGTGGCGTCATTATATGTGCCGATTGCTCGATGTCGCGTGCGGTCATTGACGGTGCTGAGCGAAAAGCCCGATTATGTGACAAATGCGTCAAGAATTCCATTCCAGGATTATTGAATCTCCTGCGAAGTCCCATTCTCACAAATAAGCGCAAATCTGTCATCGCACTGAAAAGCTTGATGGATAATGAAACGAATCATGAATATTTGACTCGGTTGGGTGGTTTGCCGCATTTATTTGCGGCGATGCATTGCGGTGATGAAACGATTGCTACAGATGCTGCTGGAGCACTTTGCGCGCTTTCAACGAGTGTTTCTAGTACACTGCAAATGGTTTTGGAAGGTGCAGTATTGCAGCTTCTCGAGGTCTCTGAGACCTCTTCTACGTGGCCGTGTTGCTTGCGGGCTCTTCGAAATATATGGAAGCAAGTGAATCGCCCCAGCTTTCGTCGTATGTTGTATGCGGTCGCTCGTATCACTTCATACACGTCAGTCGGTATGTGTTACAAGAAAAGACCTCGGGGTTTCGCTGATCGTTCTGTATTGTTAGGAGAATTACGCAGCAATGTGTTGTTAACATTTGTGCACATGATGGACACAGAAGAAGTTTCCTCACTTCTGGAGGAAGGCTTGTTGGTTGTGCTTTATCTCATGCTACAATCAGAACATATATTTCCTCGGTGTGCGGCAGCACACGCAATCAAGCACTTGATTCCGTCCTCCTATAGCCCGAATCTGACGATAGAAATTCCCCCGTATGTTGTGGATGACCACGAAGAGCTATTCGCAAACGTGTCATTGTCCGACCTCCAATTCCTTGTGAAAGGGCATATAGCTCCGATCAACGCTCACAAAGTCGTACTGTTCTTCCGGAATGCGTACTTCAAGGAAATGGTAATCGGCATTTTGCATCTCTGCGTGAAATCTCACTGTGTCATGTAGTTTGGATCCGCGACGAGTCAGAAAGAGATGATCGAGATTGATAACTGCAGCTACGAAGTGTTTTCCATGCTTTTGCGATTCCTGGTACGTTTATCGGAGCTCGAGATCTTTCTCGCAAATACTGAAGTGTCTCTCATTTGACGTAGTACACCGGCAAAGTTGACATCACACGCGACGTTGCTGAAGAATTACTCCAAGCCTCTTCTACATATCGCGTCTATGAGTTACAGAAACGAGCAGAGCATTTCCTGAGTGGCGAAATTCGGGTCGAAAATGTTGTCAATCTTTTGTGCTTGGCTGAAGAGTGTCAAGCATCTGATCTGAAAAGGAACTGTGTGCCTTATCTGATGCAGCATATCCACGACGTGGTTCGATTACCGGCGTATGCAGAGAATCGAATTCGAACAACCGATGAGATTTTCAAGGCTTTATCAGAAACTCTGGGGTCAGAATGGAAACAGCATTACGATTTACTGAAAGAGGAATTAGATCAGTCTTTATTCTCTACAAAAAGCAATTTGCAAGTGTATAGCAGCCAAAGCTCCTTTTCAGCAATGCAAACATCCTCTTCTTCGTCATCAGGTCCTAATCCCCGCGACATGTGGGTCCCAATGTCACAAGAGAAGGCTCTGTTGGCTCGCGAGCCTACTTCTCGATCGCTCATTCCTCAGTCATCGGCGGACTATACTTATTTGAAGCAATTTGGCTACGAAGATCTCCAGTTTCGAAGGCGTGGTTTGTCGGATGAGTTGTCAGAGAGCATCTCTGAAGGTGTATGTTGATGCTTATAGTTAAAATTGAATTTATGTAATGATTCGTTCATGTGATCGCGGTGCAAGACGAATAAATGTTCCTACAGTTGAAGTTGTTGACTTAAGAGGGTACTTGTCAAAATATATGAAAAATAGCGGTATACCACCTTCTCCATACAGTATACACTTGGTAGACGTACCTAGCCAGAGTGAATCCTGCTCTAAACGTAGAGCGTGCTGGGAGAATTCGTATAAGCGGCATTTGTTGATGGATGCGAGCGTAGAAACGAGTAACAAGAAAATAATTGATCCAGTAACACCTTCGGTGGACACTAACAGCGATGCCACAAGCGAGGTAGCAGAATGTCAACTTCAAGTTGGGAATTCCATCGATGGTACACAGTACACAGTCTCATTAGGCTCGAATGCGTACGTAACTCTTTTCATTCATGAGACTATAGTATCAGGTAATTATTCGGCCCTTCATCTCACTTATTTCCTGGTTTATGAGCAGCGTCGCGGTGCAAGAACTTCGGATTGCAATCGCTCGACTTTGCGACATTCCGGAAACGGAACAAATCATCTTATGTGGCCCACCCTTCATTCGCCTCGATGCACACAAAGCCATCGATGCGTATGGACTTCCAGCGGTGAGCTTTTTGCCTGTTTATCGGCTTTTGAGATGCATGCTGATGCATTTCTGCTCTGTAGGTTGACAAGCGGATCTTTGTATATGATCGAAGGATTCTTTCATCAAAAGTCTTGGCTCCTTCCAACTCACGACTTTTATCCGACGACGATGGCCAAGGTTTGCTCCTTAAGCATCATCCATCAGTACTCACTGCTGCTCATTGTGTAGTGGAGGTGACATTATCGGAGCAATTCGCATCGGAAGGATCTAGAATTTTGAGCGTGGCATCGAGTCCGATTTTGCGCGCTTTGGCGGAATACGAGAACCAATTTTTACAGCAATTGCATCAGAGTCAGCTGATGACAAGCAGAGCAGAGTCAAGATATGCAAAATGTCAGAAAGCTTTGAGCGAATTGATGGTTCAGATTGAATCGATACAAGCAGCATTGTCCAATTTGGATACTTTCAAGAGGTACCCGTGCAATTACCAATGATCCAGACTGAGTCGTTCTGGTGCTGTAGTGCGCTGGAACGGCATTTTGACACATTTTGGGCGGAATATAAAGAGACGAATGATCGACATCGCCATTTGCTTTCTGAATTCGAGAAGTACTTATCGAGATTAGCACAAGTCAAACTTCATCCTGCATTAGTCAAGGACCACAGAAAGACACTTTATGACTGTGTTCCTTCGGAGAGGGAGCGGCAATGGGTTCAACAATGTGATCAATCTTCTAAATATCTTGGAGCTCAAGTCGATCGACTTCGATCAATCCGCGATGAAATTTGCGAAGAAGCCGATCAATTGATACGATTTCGACCGAATGATCTCGATCATGATTATACCGCTACGGCTGAGAAGCTTCTAGTAATCCGAGAGAATTCTATCAGCCAAGCAAAGATCACCTCAAAAATGAAACAAAATCTTCAAAGCGTAGTGTCAAGAATATCTGCAACGTTTAATAATCTTGAATCAAGCTCGATGATGTACGCATCGACCAACGCGTTGGAGATATGTCGTGGTCTGGATGAGCTACACATGGAACAGCAGCATGACATGGTACAACCTCTTTAATACAGCTTTCAGAAGTCAGCTCTGATGGCATTTTGTAGATTCCAAATGCTGAAAGGCTGGACACCGAGATCAAAAAGCAAGTCGAAGAGGTCGCTAATGCCAAATGCAGTGGATTTCGGATGGTTTGTATCAATCTGCGAGACATTTCTCGACTTCAGTCCAAGATCCGGGACTTTGAGCACTCACTTGCAGCACTCAAAGAGGCATTTCTGGTGCAAAAGTCTCACTTTAAGGAGCTTGAGCATCTTGAGCAGCTACCTGGTCAGCATCATCATCGAAAACTCCTTGCGATTCATTCATTAATGGATGCATGTAGATGCATACCGAGCATGTTTGCGTGAAATTCGAAGGCGAAAGCGCTATGGACGCAAGTTTTCTTCTCGTATACAAGCGATGGCCGAAAAACTCGCAACATTGCGCGAGGAAGAAGTATGTGAATCACGTCCTCTTACGCTTATCACTCAAGTCGTATCGCAGGTGGAACATCGTGAGATTTTTCTTCGAGAGTATGGTAAACACTTACCGCGGGATTTTATCGGTGGAATGGCTGAGAAGCCATCGCATTGCGAGTTTCGGATGCAGCCTTTTGATCAAGTACTTCTTCAGTCCATTCACTGAGCCGTTCTAACGCTCTTCCTCCTTTAGAGTTTGCCGGATTTGATAGATAATGAAGAAGAAGGATCCCTTACGAAGTCAAACACTTCAGAAGATCTCGGTCAATCAATAGGAATGTCGAGTAATGATAGCAGCTTCGTCACAGGGAATAACAGCATTGCCGCAAATGGAGCAGAAGAGTGTGAACAGGACTCATCGGCGATGAAAGACTCGTTTCGTCGTGCGGTTGGAGACACCAATACTGGTGAGGAATGTATGCAAGCCACCGTGGATCCGGGTGGCAGATCAGAAAATGGCAACTTGAGAGATAGCTTCTCGCCATCTGATTCTGGAAACAGCGCAATCGGAGACGGAAGTGCTTGTGAGTTTCCATTAGTCCTCGCGTTGGCTGCAACAGCGGATGAAATGGGTCGAAATAGCACTGAGCTTGACAAAAACACGCCTTGTGCGCATCACATTCGAGGTAATGTGCTTCTCCCTCTACCTCGAGCCATTGTCGTCATTACTTCATTATAGAGCTGGAGAATCAGTTGCGAGAGAAGGACGACGCAGTCGCGAAATTGGAGGTACTCCCTCTGATAGTATTCATCTCAGCTCTGAATATTCTATGACGTAGAGCGAGAATCAGGAGCTTTTGTTGCGAGTGGCTTCCATTGAATACGGTATGTGACACAATTTTCGGTGGAATTGCTTTACTCACTATTTGCAGAATTACAAGCACAAAGAGATCGGGAAGCAGCTTTACAACAGAAAAGCGATACAATGCAACACTCTATACAGAGTTTTCAACACAGTCTGGCAACACAGCGATCATTCTTTCAAAAAGTGTCAGAAGAACTGGAAATATCATTTGATGAGAATCAAGACCTCATGGTGGATGATGTGCCATTCTGCATGAAGACTTTGCAGGCCAAAGTATTGGAACTCAAGGCCGCCGCTGATGCTGAGAAGGTGACACTCTTGCACAACAACGCACATAAATGGTGACCAGTATCCCCTCTATTGATCAATAGATCCTCCGCTCGGAATTGGAAGCACAACAAGACGATCTTTTGTTCACAGATCGCGACAGCCGAGACTCTTTCAAAATCTCATTTCAGACCTTTGATATTGGCGATCTCGCGCTGTTTCTTCCAACATCAGGACCGACGACCGAATCTCAAAGGCGTGTGTACCTGGCGTTCCATTTGGGATGTCCACATCGATTCTTATCGGAAGAATCAATCTCATCCTTCAGCACTTCGGGCAGCAGGTTCGTCATCACATTCTGCACTCTGACAATACATAAACGTGCATAATATGTAGGTATCCAGATTACGTGATTGGACGCATCGTGCTGATCGACGAGCAGATTGCAAGTGAGAGCAGCAATCCATACGGATTAGTAATTGGTACAACTTTTTATATTTTAACCGTGGCAAGTCTGCATGAGAGCAGTTAATTATAAGACCTATTGTTGATATATTCGTGCTACAAACCTTGCACTCTATAACTACATACCCTCCTACCTCGTATATATCTCAACCATTGTGCAAAGCATCTCAATATGCGTAAAAAGCGGCCACAAAAACGCTTAATTTTTTCCTGCTCTATAAAAAGCACTGTAACCACCTCATTTGCTTCACTCGGCTGCTCCTCTATCCGTAAATGAGCCACAAGAAGGCCATCAATGTGTCGCCATCGACCGCAAAAGACTCGTCGAAAACGCTTTCGAGCGACATCCGCGTCGGCGAACTCTATTGGAAGCAAGATGGATCGATTAATTGGATGCTAGGACAGCTAATCGCTGTCGATCTGCCCAAGCAGACCGCCAGTTTCCGACTTGTCAATGAGCTTACCGGTGAAATCGTCCAAGAATCGCAGAGTCCGGTGCAGGAGGACGTGAATCTCCAAGAGGTTCGCTTGCTGCCTGCCAATCCGCTTTTCTCGTACGTTTATATATCGCTGAATCTTTCGGTCCTGACCGCAAATGACGCAGAACAGCTGCAGACATGACGCATTTGAGGCATTTGAACGAAGCCGCGATCGCAAAAAACCTGGAAGATCGATGCTTGTTGCAGAATCAGAGACCGTATACGTTCATGGCTAATGTCTTAATTGCTGTGAATCCTCTAAAACCTCTGGAGAACCCAGATAAACATCTTTTTATTGCGCAACCTCTGGACCAATGCCCTCCTCATCCGTATCATATCGCAGAGTGCGCGTACCGACAGTTGTGTGCGATCCGAGCGGTGATGCAGAATCAGTCAATTATTATTAGCGGGGAAAGTGGGTCCGGGAAAACAGAGACATCAAAAATCATTTTAGATTTTCTTACCACACGCGCTATACGACGCTCGCACGGGCTCTCTACTGCTTCTGAGGATGAATTCGACTCGGAACTGACCAATAACAGCTTAAATTGCTCGTCTTCGTCGCTCCATCTAGCGCTATCGTATCCAATTTCTTCCAGGTCTTCACGAGGAATCGAAATAAATGGGAAGCCCACGAGCTCAGCTACGCTGGGAGAGCGTCTTATGGAAACGATACCAATTTTGGAATCGTTTGGGAATGCCAAAACGCATTGGAACCACAACTCGAGTCGATTCGGAAAGTATATGCGGCTTCAATTTTCCACAACAACACACGCCCTCAATGGCGCCTTGATCGAGACTTATCTGCTGGAAAAGTCCCGGCTTGTGAACCAGCCGTTAGGAGAGCGGAATTTTCACATCTTTTATGAGCTGCTTGCTTCAGAGGAGAAGCACTTTCTGAAAGAAGAGCTTCATCTGACACCAAATGATCCTACAAAGTACAGCTACTTATCTCAAAGTATTGGCCAGAGTGTTGGCAAACGAGCTTTAGCAGAGAGCACGTACCACCAGATCAATGACACTGAGAATTTCCGCAATTTATGCAAAGCTTTGCTCTTTGTCGGAATTGGCGATGACGTACAACAAGAGCTGTTCAGCATTGTCGCTGGCTTACTCCACCTTGGAAATGTATCCTTCATCGAACAAGAAACAAGTGAGGGCGTTGTGTCTGGCATCGACACAGATAACGAGCAAGTGGTGACATCTTTGGCGAACGCGGCCGACTTACTTGGCGTACAAGCAGAAGAATTACGTGATTGTATGCTCATGAAGCGAATTGCAACTCGTGGTGCTCGACGTGGCTCTATCTACTACGTAAAGAGAGATGTACGAACCGCTCTGTACTCTCGTGACACGATTTCCAAGACGATTTATGAGCACGTATTCAACTGGTTGATGGTTCAATGCGCTCAGGCTTTGGATTATGACTCGGCACGGGCCGATGTAACTCCGTACATTGGAGTATTGGATGTCTTTGGTTTCGAAGATTTTGAGCCGAAGAATCGCAATTCGTTTGAGCAATTGCTTATCAATTATGCGAATGAAGCACTCCAGAGCTTATTCAACACGTGCATTTTTGAAGCGGAACAAGACTTATACCGCAAAGAACATATTTATGCACCATCCAACCTCACATTAACATTCCCATTCCCACTACCAACTGGCTCGGACAAGCCTTCTAGAAACAGTCTGTTATCCGCGACAGAGTCAGATGACAATCTGCTTAGACCACCCACGTACTCGTTGACACCGGAGCAGAATGTGATTCAGTACTCCAACAATAGCGAATGTCTGGATTTGATCGCGAGTCGACATGGTGGTATCTTCGTGACTATTGATAACGTATCTCGTCTTCCTTGTCCTTCGGATCGTAAGCTGAATGAACGACTTCACACTTTGTTCAAGCGACATCCTTGCTTTCCAACCCCGCATCCGAGAGACCTTCGGTTTACATTTATGATCCAGCATTACGCAGGGACAGTGACGTACCATGTCGACTCATTTGTCGATAAGAACAACAACATCATCTCGGAACAATTTGAAGAAGTCATCAGGAAGTCCTCGTGCCAGATTCTCATTGAAATGACCGATCGCCATCGCAATCAGCTTTCTCCACGATCGGGAGTTTCGTCGCTGGAGACAGAAAGCACCGCGAACGGTGTGGGGCATTCCGACGAAAAGCGTCGAAATTCGGAAATGAGCTCATCAAAACGACTCAAGGGAGGAAGTGTTTCGAATATCTTCTCCAAACAGATGAAAGGTCTTATTACAGAACTCGAAGGCACAAGCTGTAATTTCGTTCGATGCATCAAACCCAACACACAAATGAAGCCTGGGGTCTTTGAAAAATCTTTCGTAGTCGAACAATTGCGTTGCTCAGGCACGGTTCAAGCATGCGAAGTACTTCGAGTTGGTCTATCGACCCGCATTTTGTATGCAGAGATTGTCGACGTGTACAAAAATGTGCTCACGACTTCCATTTTACAGCAATTCGAATCGAATGAGCGCTTATTCACTCAGGCAATGCTTTGGGTATACAAAGTCCCAAACTCTGCGTATCGATTAGGAGATACTCGTTTGTTTTTACGCACCGGGAAATTGGATTTGCTGGATCAATTACTATCTCCTTCACTCGACTCACTCGACAGCAAGAACATAGAGACTCAAATGTTATTTTATCTGCACCGGAAGCGATGGATTTCTCTGGTCACCAAGGTCATCGTTTACAATCACTTTGAGCGCATTTACATCTCTTGCAAATTTCGTCGAAAAGCAGTCCTTATTCAAAGTGTGGCTCGTCGATGGCTCGCGTGGCGACGTATTGCTCGATTGAAGAAAGCTGTGCGAGCTCATCAACATTGGAAGCGATTTCTGGACAAAGCTCGAATTGTACATAAATTTCAGGATCTTCCAGAAGAGAAAATGGTGCTTCTGAACCGCTTGCTCAAGAAACCATACCTTCAGCACCGTCAGAAATGGCTACTCCAATGGCTCGGACCACTGGAGCGTGTCTTATACATGCAACGTCGATGGAAGAAGCTGTTTCTCCAGTACTCGGCCAGGCGAGGTTTCGTATGGGTATTGAATCGTGTACGTCGTCGACAAAGTATCCTCAAAATCCAGCTGTGCTTCCGCTGCCATGTGGCGAGAAAACGAGTGAGAAAACTCAGGATCGCACGTTCTGTACAGAGACACTGGCGAGTTCTTTTCTTGAAGCTTCGCATTGCTCGATTCTTCATCCGAATTTTAGAAAGAGTGCATGTTCGGCGTCTCGAAGAAGAGAATGAAAAGTTGAGGGAAGAAAAGCTCGCATCTTGTCAAGAGATCAGCGCCTTACGGAAACAGATTGAGAAAATGAAAGAGCTTTATGAAGAAATGGAAGTTGAGTGCGAGAGAGGAGAGTATGACATTGCTGCTCAACAGTCTCAATTGGATCGATTAAACGCAAAGCTTAATGCGGCTCAGAGGGAATTAACAGCGCTCAAATCTCAGCGAAACACCAACGAGACAGCGCCTTCCTACTGGGAGCGTCTTGTTCAATTCCTCACCTGCAGCGCGTTATCGTTCGAATCTACTAATTACAATCCGCTGTATATCGACTCTAAATTGCGCGATCCGCGTACGAATTATTCGATAAGACCAAATTCGCCGGTTTTACTGCATCAAAGGGATGGATCGAGCAGTAGCGGGCAGCTTACTGAAGAATCGCATGCGCGTCCTCCTCTGATGCGCAGAAAAAGCGAAAATCAAAAGCGATGTCACAGTGAGGAAGAGAGTGATAAATGCGCGTGTGCGTGTCACAGCTTTGACGCACGAGACGGATCGCATCACCGAGTGATCTCTTCTTTAATCAAGAGTGACTGTGGAAAGCATCGACCACCACGTTCCTACTTACGATATAGTGTAAGTTGATACTCTGCATTCGCGTTATAATCTCACGTTATCAAATTGCAAGTAAAGGGCGCGATTAATGGAGCGCTCATCGACTTGTGCGTCTTGAAACTGGTCGTTGAATACGTGAAAGAATGCGTAACAAGGTTTCTGCTTGATGACGGTCCCTACAGTCGAGGATTATCAATGAATTCAGCAGAAAAAGCCAGATATATCGATGGATAGAGTAGACTGTATTACTGTTACATGTCCACGTTGCAGAGAGAATATATATTTGTACACGTTACGAATACAGAGCATACATCGTCTCTCTCTATAGAAGCAGCGTACACAGGACTACTTGGCTTTTCTCGTGCAGATCCAAGCACTGGTAAGGTAAAGACAGTCAATGAGAAAAGCGCACAGCGACAATCAGTGAATCCTCAGCGCGCTCGTTTCCCATCGATCAATCTACGAAAACACTCTTCAGGGTTTCGTATAAGCCATGAAAGGTTTATCAAGAAGTAAGAACAGCACAGTACTTCAACCGCAAGAAGTGCTTCCAGTAAGCGCGAAGAGTCCGTGTCATTCGACCGTAAGTGCGGAAGCCAAAGAAGTAGCTTTTACACACATAATAGAAGACTCGAAACACAAGCGTGCATCCAAAGCTCGGTATCGGACAAGTGCGAATACTATCGCACTTGCGAGTCAAATTCGTCGGCAAATGTCTCGTTTCTCCATCGTAAACGTTATGGGACGAAATGGCTCAGTGGAGACAGATGTGCGCGGGTCACGTCCATCGGTTACGAGTCTCATTGAGCTGAACAAGCAACTGGATGATGAAACCAAAAAAAGGAAACAAGATGAGCTTCATTATTTCTTTGGCCCGCAATTGCACATTTTCGACGGGAAAGATCGAGTTCGTGTGATGCACAGCGAACGAAGAATCCAGAAGAATGCAAAACGTGTGTGGTAACGTGCAGCGATTGTCTGCGTTGGAGTGCAATTGAAACAGTATGTTCTATAGGATGGTTTCTGAGCCGATTTCAATGGAACGAAGTAGCACGACCACACTTGAAGACTTCCCCGAGGCTTCTGCGAGATCCACTTTCATAGGAGGCACAGTAAACACGATTGCGGCGGCAAGTAGATTTCTAGGGAAAAAGGTGCATTTATATTTAATGAAATGCTGAAGAAGCTGAAAGATCTGATCATTTGTAGGTTGCGCAAATGAAGACCACGTCAGCGTATTTGAATGAAGACTCATTTTGTGATGGCTGTGGAATGGATCCCATATTAGGAAATATGTACACGTGCTCAAGATGCGAAAATTATCATTTGTGTGAGAGCTGTTATCAGTTGGTAAAGTGCTCTCTGTGTACTGGATTCGAGTTGGATGCTTTATGCGTATTCATGATCTGATTAGGGCGTGCATGGATATGAAGAAAGCGTTCTTTTACGGTCCCTTCGAGAGGATTATGCGATGAAGAACGCTATGGAGATGTCTCGGAATCGAGTTCCGGAGAAGGTCTTCGAGGTTTTGATGAAGCAAGTCTGCAAAGGTCAAGTTGAAAAATTCAACTTTATGGTATGTGGGAGCACGATGACACCTTGTGTACCTACTAATCGTAATATAGTCAGCTTGGATCAGCAAGGTGGTCACTGGACAACCGGTAGTAGATCTCTCAGCTCGCGGAATTGAGATTCCAAATCTTGATTATGGCGCTCGATGCATTTTGGTGGAGAAGCTGACTCCCGTGCTAGCAGAACGTAATGATTTAGAAGTTTGTATGGAGTGGTTCCGCGCGGTAAGAATGAATACTCAAAGCAACAAGCATGATCATCAATCTGAATGTGTAGGAGACGGACACTGCTGGAAGCTCAAGCGGTACTAAGAACCCGGAAACATTGCGAATTTGGGTCTCGACCGACAAGAATTCCAAGTCGCCTTTTCTTCCGAAAACCGAGAATACTACAAGCGATAACGAGTCTATTTCGGGTAGCTCGTCAATGGGCTCTCCCCATTCTCCGTCCATGTCTTTGGACACAACTCCCACCGTAGAAGCTTCATTATCACCAAGTGTTACTTCTCCGTCAGACACAACGAATCAATTTCCCGACACTCCATTATCACATCAAGAAACTTTAGAATCCCAAGGCTATTCGTCAGACGATGGTGAAGACTCTGGCTTTAGCAGCGCCAGTGATATACAAACACAAGCCGTAGCAGGAAGAACATCTGCTGGAGAGCCCACAAATGGAATTGCACTTTAGCTGCGTAGTCGAGTAGACCAGCGTTTCTGTGATTGAGAAGAACATCAACGTATTGCTGTAAACACTTCTTTTAATGCTGGAGATAGTTTGCTCTCTGCTCGGCTCAACTTGACTTCTAGTTTCTGGCTCTGTAGAACGCAAGGTACGCCGTATGCCAATCTCCACCGCCCTTCAGCTTTTGGATGTCCTCGGTCTTGCATGGAGAAACATCTTCGTCGTCGTAGCAAAACCAATTATCTACAGACATCTAGTCAAGCAAGCTCTCAATCGAAACAATTCTATCCCACCTCCTTCGTGATGCACCCAAGCCATGTAGTGCCCGGAATCTGCAGATCTTCCTTTATGCGTCAGAATAGCAAACAGCTCATAGTTTCCCTGCCATAGCGTGCGGTTAGAGGTCAGCTGAGGAATTCGACAGTGAGCACGTACTTGGAAATCGATCGGAAGCCCGATTCCGGATGGTTTCATCCCTAAAGACATCGATTTGGCAATCTCCAAAGCTTCCGCATCCTCCATATCCATGTCTTCTCCGGCTTTTCCTTCCTGGCCGCTCTTTTCATCCTACGATAGGACGTCACTAGAGACTCAGTTTTCAGACTTCTTACATGTTCTCTGAACTCATTCAGAATTTTGTCGGCATTCCTTCAAGCATGCGGCATTTTGAGTACTATTTCGAGACGGAGAGGAAGAGCTTACTTTTCTCGAGCCACCCGTAATGTCGCTTGTAGCTCATCCGAGCAGAATTCGTATACGTCCAGAATTTGAGGAAAGCTGATGGGCTACGCTCCACGCAGAAATCATATACCAAAAAGAATTGCGAGCAGATTCGTACTCGCAGCATTTTGCATTTGACGCCGGTGTGGTCTTGACTGTCTGGGGTCAACTTCCAGAAAAATCGCATAAACTGAACGCAGAGGTACTTTGGCAAGCGATTCACTCGAATTTCCTTCTTCCATTGAGCATTCCTTCCCAGCACATCCGAGTGCTTTTCAATGACTCCTTCCAATCCCTTCATTTGCGGTCAGATTGGCTTTGGTTTATGTCAGATACCACGTACAATTTTGATTCCTTCGGCGACGAGATTGGTTTTGATTGTGATATTGCACACGAGTTTGAGCGCTTCTTCCTTCTTCTCAATTTTGGGCTCTGTTTCAGATTCCAAACACGTCAAACTACTCATTCCATATTCAGATTCTCGGCCAACATTGAAAAATCATTAATGTATACGTCTCATTCAGTTCGAGGCCAAATAGCGCCTGGACTACGTTCTTTGCAGGAGCAATGGATGACAGCCCCACAGGCTTCACGAGCGTTCGAGATAAGGTCGATAGCAATGTCGATAAGAATTCCTCGCTATCCTACATCGTAGACGATAAGTACAGCTTCCCCGCACATTCCTTAGACACATACTTGCTGCATGTATCCCCCTCCACGAGGCATCATTTGTGCAAACTGAGGATATGCTTGACGTAGGACCTACAACTTACAAATGTCATATCTCGACCTCATTCCAATTATTCCATTCTTACGTTGACGAAAAGTGATGGCGTCAAACTCTCCAAGCTTCCTTCCAGCTCTTTGTATAAACGTTGTGTCGCCATAGTCACATTCTGTTCCAAATCTTGCGTCGTAGAAGTGGAATGTTGCTCCAATGCATCACGAAACTCCTTCACAGGACGTAGACACTGCATCGTAGCGTTCATGAAGCAAGTGTTGCCTAAATTCTTGAGTCCTGCGGGGTACACAACACCCAAATCGGCAATATCTTTGGACGTCAGGTCTTCTAGGAAGATAGTCGCTTCCTTGGGCTTTGTGACAACCTCTGCAGATCCCATCAGCATGAGTGTGGATCCGTTCTGAAGCCCTGAAAGCTGGTTTCGTTGTGGATCCTCTTTCAGTATTCCTTTCCAAGCTTTGCTCATAAGTTTCTGACGTGCGATAGGAACAGACGTAAGCTTATGGATGTTGACCTGTAAGTCCGATATCGCTGCATTTTTGTCAATGCTAACGTTCTCAAATATCTTTTTTCCCCATTTCACAGTCACAGTGACGGAATCCTTATCATTAGTGCTCATGATCCAAACACAAATTGGACGCGATGTGAGATGTTACAGTTATAGACTCGATGCAAGAAATAATTACAATCTGGTATGATTTAGCTACATGTCGCTATGCAAAGTTATAAATGAACGCGACCTCCGGATTGCGGATTGACGTTAGACCGTACATACCATTCCCCCACTTCTCATGGAATCAAATCCGAATCCAGGTCGAGTTCTGCAGACCGCGTTTCTCTCATTTTTGTGCAAATTTTATTATACACGCAGCAATGCCGGAGCTATCTGACCATTGCGATTGGCGGCTGAAGTATGGCTTCCACACGCACGAAGATCTCATTTTCGCAGAATTTGAGCCCTTCCGAGAGTTTCGTTTACCCAATGCTGACGACCAAGATGCTGATTGGTGCTTGTTTGGATACATGTCGCCCGTTTGCTAATTCCGAGATAATTTGCAGGGTGCATAACCCGCTGTCGTCCTCAGTAATGCCACCAACTGAGCATTCGATGGATTGCTGAGAATGTGTACGAGATTGATACATTTCTAGGAAACGACGAGGCGGTTGCATTTCTGCGCGATTTGCACCAAAAGGAAGATGTACCATCCGCTCCCCAACTTCTCATCACTGTAAGATCCCAAAGTGAGAATTTTTTCCAACTTTATCGTTCAAAGGGACCAAGTGGCACAGGAAAGACGTCCTATGTTCACCTCTTGGAGCAGATTCTGAACAGCCATCCAGATCAACTGTCTCAATTCAACGCCAATGAAATGAGGTACACTTGCTGTCTCGCTCTTTCGTGATGACTTTGTCTTGATGCTTGAGTCTTTCAGCGAGAATGAGCTTTTTTCGCAAATCAGCTCTGTACTGGAAAGACCAGCTGGATTGTTTCGAGCGGGAAAGCATCAGAGGATGCACTATATTGTGGTTGATCGCATGGACGGGTAATAGCCTTTATAGTCTTCTTAAGGCTGATAGTGGTTTTAGGCTCTCGTCAACATCGCAAAAACGTCATCTCGTTCCTTTGCTCAATACAGCCAGAAGACGGAAAGACACAATCTTTTTCCTTCTGAGCCGCGCTGATGTCACAAATATACCCAAGAATATCCAGCAACTTTGTGCTCACAAAATACAATTGATGCCACTTTCACCTCTACTTTTATGCAGAAAGCTTCTGTCCATCGCCACCAAAGAAAAGGTTTTCCAATGTCGCCATACCAGTCTCAGTCGACTTGACTTCACTATATATGCAGGTCGGGTACAACCGTGAAGGTATCGAAGCAATAGTTCAACACTTGCCGGATCAGATTGTTGCTTCGATCCGCTTGCTACATCGCGTCTTCGTCACATACCACTATGTCAGTTTACAGAATGTCTGTAAGGCAGTTCAAATCGAACAACAGGTTAAGACTCAGCATTTCCACGCAAAACTATCGAGTCTGGATCCGCCCCGAATTTTCGAGAGTTACGAGATTGAAGAATTGTATCGTCCGTTTGCCAAGAGATGCAGTCAATGCACGTTGTATCCCCCATGCGGTCACGTCAGCCTTACGATGATGATCCATACAGTGGAAGAGATTTGGTATCAGTATCCCAACAGGGAAGGACCCTCGCGGCCTTTTCGGTCCAGTTCACTCGATAGTACATCAGACAATGTGCGTCTACGCGACCACCGTGACGCCCGATGGTATCACAACTCAGCCTCGAGAGGTGAATGCATCTCTTTCGTCACAACTGGCATATGCTCGAGCATGAGTTCCCGTGGTCGTTGCCAATTTGAACATCCGCCAAATTTACATGCGATCGATAAAAGAAAAATGGTGGCGCGATGTAGCCAACATACACTTCCCGTACCGTGTTTCCATTGTGAGCAGCTTTTGAGATTGAGAGAAAGCCTGAAAGATGCAGAAGATCGATTCGAAGCGGCAAAGTCTGATTTAGACCAGACGAAAATGGAGCTTGCACGACTTGATGATACTCGTTTTGGTATTCAAAAAAAGTATCAGAAGGCTCGAAATCGAAATACGAAGCGAGCTTTTCAAGAAGCAATTGACAAAAGCGACCAAGACATTAGCCGATTGATGGAGAGTCTACCCATGTTGGAGCAGCAATTTTTGCTGGAGGTAGCCGCATTAAATACTATTCAGCAAAAGGTATCCTCCGGTCAAACCAAGGGGTCGAGAGTGTCTTTAAAAAATTAAAGTACGATCGATTGTGGGTCATCTTTTTCGTCCAGCTCTTGCATTTGTTCTTGCGTACTTACTGGCTGGCGCTGGTACTGTTTGCTGAAGGTGTTGTTCCTGCTGCTCACGCGCTAGACGTCGATCTCTGAGCTGTTTTTGCCGGAAACGAAGCTGATCACTGTATTCATGCACCGGCAGACTTTTCGGATCAAATATCTCCAACGGGAAGTTTGATTGATGTTGGTCAATTCCAAAATATTCCAAAACTTTTTCCAGAATGTAAGGATTGGCAAAGTCTTTTTTCGAGTGTAAAGCTTCTTCGAATGTCTGCTTACGCTCTTTCTGAATTGAGAGAAATCGACTGATTTTATCCTGGGTATTGGGATCACACGCATGCTGTGGCTCTGGAGGTAAGAGTCGTTCCCGTTGACTAGAACACTCCACTTTTTCACGTTGTTCCTGCCCATTCATATTCACATCTTCCTTCACGATATCGGATTTCGTGGGCTTTTCAGTCTCACTAATGTGCTCTATAATTTCGGTTGCTGGAAAATCGGGTTTCGGGACGGCTGCACGCTCTTCGGCGCCTTCACTGTCGGATGAGGAGTTGTAATTGGAAGCAAGGATCGAGATCATCGAGGCTTAAATGAAGGCAGCTTACTGACTCTGGTCAAAATGAACTTAACGGACCGAGATGTGATATAACAATGATTATAGCAGTTATGGTTCTGAAGCAGCTTGAATGCGTTGATATGACTCATTCAGCCCGTGTGCATCCATAAGAACTGAGTTTATGTAAGTTTTTATCTGGAAGGTGCGCACTTGTCATTATTGCACGTCATCAAAAAGTGAGGTTAGCGGATGCAGCTCGATCTACATGAATATTAACCGGTCTAACATGATATGACCGTGACAACATAACTGGTTGTCTTTTGATTGGCTCCGAATAAAAGCTGCTTAAATACACCAGAAGTGATTCAGGCGATCGGTAAGCGTAAGAAGCATCAAAAATGCTCGTTTTGAAGAAGAATCGTATCGCGGTATATTCCTACCTCTTCAAAGGTATGCTTCTAGCAATTCGCTATTGAATCTGCGGATCACATTGCTGATTTTCCTTAGAGGGTGTGATGGTCGCAAAGAAGGATTACTCGCTGCCAAAGCATGATGTTATAGATGTCCCAAATCTTCAAGTCATTAAATTGATGCAGTCTTTCAAGTCGAAGAACTTTGTGAGGGAAACCTTTAGCTGGCAGTGTTTTTATTGGTATTTGACAAACGAAGGGATCGATTATCTTCGTGGATTCCTTCACTTACCAGAAGAGATCGTACCGGCTACTCTAAAGAAGCAAGCTGCGATACCAGCACGACCTGCCGCTCCAGGAAATTTCGGTCGTGGACGTTTCGACAAGGAGAAGAGTGTTGGCCCGTCTGGTGAATTCAACCCAGAATTTGTACGTGATTGTCTCTCAGATGCAAGTGAAGCATGTTGCTTATATCGTGTTTTCTTGTAGCTCCAGTCAACCACTGAGGAATATCGTCAGTAAATCAACAGTTGAGTAGTATTATCAAGGTAGCTTGAAGTACGATATATCAAGTAACGAAATAGCGCGCCGCCCTGCTCTCTTCCGCTTCTTCATTGCTAGCAAATTTACATCTCAAATTTTATCTGCACGTGCTGCGCATCTTCCACAATGACCAGGGTAGCTACAAGCTAGAGCGACGAACTCGTTAAATATGCTTGGCTGAACATTACATGATATCAAAGACGTTGTGTCGGCGATGATTCCATTGGCATTGTGCACCGTCCCCAGGTTGACATCAAAGACCTCTACCGGGTCGAATCGGTCCGTAAAAGGTATAAAAATGGTATCAATGCTGACATGACTCAATCATTGCTTCTCAAAAGCCTGAGCAATTTCCGACAGGATAGGTTTCCCACGTCAAGATCAATTTTCAGCTTAGAATTGACTCGGTTATCAAATGCAGCGTAATATCATCAATCCGATTGTCATCATAAAGTGGAAGTGTATTCGTAGGTATTTACTCGAGTAGAACCGCTACGCCTTCTATAAAAGGCAGAAAGCACTCAAAGTCGAGGTCAGGCAGTCGACATCGACGCAAAAGGCATCGAATTTTGTGCAGGTTGTACTCTGGCAATCTAGCCCTCATGCAAGGGCAGTGATATGTCGTCAGGGACGACAAACAGCGCAATCGAATTCAGGACACAAACGTGGATCAAGCAGGCAAGTGATCCATTGCACAAGAGCAGGCACCTGACCCAAAGACACAGGACAAACGCTGCATTTCTCATCATTCAATGACAACGCAGTGAGATTATAGCAAATCCATTTTCATTTAAAAGGACAAGTCGACTATCTCACTCATACTTCATATATTACTCGATCGAGATACGTTGCTCTCTTCCACACTACCAAATTCACACGCCTTTCGTTATGGGAGCACCATCCTCAGAGCTCTCGCTTCCAACATCTCGCATTTGTCCTAAACCTCCACAACATCGGAAGGAGTAACATCAAATGCCTTCGAATGGCCAAATTGATCGATAGCTCTCTTCAGTTGAGCTTTTCTTCACAATCTTCCAGCCACTTTATCTACGGAAATCAAACATACAATTCTCAAATCAATTTGGCAATAGCGCATGACATTATCTCACCTATCAAATCAGTCGACTGATGCTTTCCGAGTGATTTGATCTGTCAACGCGTTGCTGCATCTGTTGAGATAATTCTTCGGAACTGATAAAGGTACCGTGTCGATTCGACATAAAGTCGCTTTGGTCAATCATTTCCAGCAAAGCCGGGTGGTGACGATGGAAAGCCGGTGTGTTGGTACGATGGTTCAAAGCAAAAATACGTGACATCTTTTGCTGGAAACGAAATTTGTAAGGTTTTGGAGGCATTGCAGAAACCCCATCCGAGTCTTTCCGCTTGATGTGGCACTTGTAAAAGCGTTCCACCTTCTTCTGGAATGTCCTACATTTTCTCATCAGACACTGTTACGATACCAAATTTGTTTTCCTTACCATTGTTGCAATATGTCAATGATGCCAAAGTGATACAGCGATGGTCCAGACACGCTAGTAGCTGGTTGTGTGAAAATCGAATCGGCATCGGGCTCTTTATCACCAAATTCCTCGACAGCTGCAGCATCCACAAAGTACTCGCAACTCCGAACACCCATCAACAAACTATAGTCCATGATTCCCTGCTCACATAAAAAGTCGCTGTCTCGATGTAGCTGGTCGTAAATCCGTGTCGCCTGATTTGAATCGATCCGAATCTACGCAGGCAATTGTTGGCGATACTGAGTATCTGCGACAAAGTAGCATACCTTCATCATCAGGTCGTTATCTTTGAGGACGATGTTGGGTTCGTGAAAATGCATGTTGTCTCCACATTCTTGGTTTTTCAGACTTCCGTACGTGTAGGAAGCATTACAATAGCGGCAAGTCGTTTTATCACCCGGTTTTGGAATTTTTGCGTTTCGATCGACCCAGGAGCCTTTGATGTCGTACCGATGATGGATGATCTTCAAAAGAGATGTTTGGAGGACGCCTGATAGGCGGACATGCAAACATACCTGAGTGTTTGAGAAAAGATTTCCCATGACAACAAAGAAGTAGACATTGCCGTACAGCGAGACACCATGACATCCATAAAACCGAGTCAATAGTGTACTCGTATTGGTGGTCATATACTGTGCATATTGAGACGCAATTTTTCGCAAGAAATTGCATTCTTCCGAGGACATTGTCTTGACAATAAGTTGCTCATCTCCGGTAAAAAACATAAACGCTCCACTTCGGCCTTCACTAAATTGTTCCTACGATCCAAAGGCATTAGGCAGGAGGTCTCTATCAATCCAAGAGCGCCAAATCTGACCTTTGTGGTTGCACCAAACATTCTCGTGTACTCTTGATCAGTGATTCCGTAACAGTAACGTATCTTACGAAACGCAACGGGGCAGTACGACCAAAACTTGACCGATTTTTTCTATTCAACGACATAAAAAAAGGCTTTTTTCAGAATTTAGCAAAATCAAAACGTACCCGATCGCTCTCTCCAGATATCGGAATCGAAATTTCTTCGTCTTGGACAGCCTGGATCGATGACTTGACACCCGACGTGGTATAATATAGAATCTCGGATCGGAGAGCCATGTTTACTTGGGGGCTGAGATCGACGTCAAAATCGCGCGAGTCTTCCTTTCGGCCTCCAGTAGGTCTAAAAACGTACACTTTTCACTTTATTCTCATTCCGAATCACTAAAATTCGTACCTTTCGATGTTGTTGACGGCAAACCAGATGACAAAATCCAGATATCCTTTGGATGCGATCAGGAATGCCACCAATTGACGAAGTACTTGTGCGACAGCCTGTGTATTTGCCGACTGATTCGATTTGGTAGCGAGAAAGTACGCGCACATGTACAGCAAAAGGAGCAAGAGCCAATAAAAGACGCAAGCGCCGGTGAAACTAGAGCCAAGACCGAGCAAGAGTGAGTATCGACCCGTCTCGCGTCATTCTTTCGATCGGCACATACAATGAGATATAGTTGAGAACACGAAGACGCATGTTGTACGTCTTTGGTACACCACGCAGATACAATCGATGCCAAGCCAGCGTCAAGACACTACATTCTTGATGAGTAAAGACCAGCAAAATATGATAAGAGGCTTCCATACCAGACAGATACGACCAGAACCAGAATCACAAACGTATAAATAAGAATCCATGGCCTAACAGCACGTCAATACTCGTTTCTATGAATAATTTCAACCAACCATTCTTGAGTTGTGAGGAAATTGGAATCGTCATAGCACTTTGGATAATCATAAGCGTCACACTGGCCTTGTCTGGGACAACATATTCGCGAAGAAGCCATACAGAATCCTACAATTGTCGATAATGACTTGCCATATTCGAGCGATTGGCCATCGACCGTGAAAAATCCTCCAGCACCATTGACTCCCCAAGTGATTCCACCCATAATGATTCCTATACACAGTGAAATATAAGTCTACAAACTCTTTTGCAGTAACAAGTGATTCACATACCTCCCACCCACACCCAAAGATGATAAAATCGCATCATTCGCTTATAACTTGTGAATGGACTATTGAGCTACATGATAATACATCGGTTATACAGCAACAACCGCACATTAACACACAAACCGAAAAGTACAGATCACACGCCATCACGAGTCCCCAGGCCTCCGAAGTAAAAAAGAAAAACTCGGTAACTCCAGCCAATTGTCGACAACTTTCATTGGAGTCGGAACTAACATCAAAGTTGATCCATACATTGAGCAAGAGACAGATAGCCAGAAATACTCCTAAAACCGCTCGATTGTGAACGATCGGATTCGGATGTTGATGCCAATGTTTCTTCCGAAAATAGGTGATAATCACTGCAGAACCACATATAATCGTATTGACAGAGCCAGCGATGAGTCCAGTCCATCGGTACGAGTACATTGCAATTGTGACACCGAGAAACGCCATAGTCATACAGCACCCAAGTAATTGTGATTTACGGTTCTCAAACCACCGGATTCTAGCTTGAGATATTGAGGGAGCTCGACCACGAAATTGATCGGTCATGTCTTTGTTGATAACACGGATAACATTACTTGGAGCTTGAACCGGGTTACTCATGCGTTGAGGGTGAATGTGCGAATTGTGAAGCCCCAAGTCGAATTCACGGTTTGAGTTACCTTCTAATAGAACGTACGATCGGCCAGGTCGTTCGGCGGAGTATTCTGATACCGGTGGGTGGTTTGAATGAACCGGATCATTGTTATTGTGAGGTGCTTGCATTGGTACATACGAAGTATGCATATCAGTGGTAGATGGTGTGTCTGTGTATTTGCGCTTGTTTCCGGTGTGCGGGTTATATGGTGGATTCATAGCATCAACCACTTCAATACAGATTCAGTGCAATCCTCTTAACCGGTGACCTGATTTTCGGTTTATTATTCAGTCGATCAATTGAAGACAGTGCTGACTTTTAGAGATTCTCGTAGTTGGAATGACTATAGGCTCAGTTACTCTTTGCCCAATAAGAAATAGTATAGCGTCTGATTCTCGACCCACCATGATAAAACCTAGGTGGAATGGGGTAAGCGATGAATAACCCCAAAGTCCTTATTCGAAGTGCGTTGCAAATACAATATCAGGAGTCTTACTATACACGGCATTGCATTCGACAGACACGAAGTAAAAGTCGGTCAATCACCGTGTTCTGTTGTCTGACAGATGATGAGTCAGATTGAACTGGCCAAACTCTCCGTAACAGTGGGCGTGCGTGATGTCAACACAAATCGGAGGGATTTTCTAGCTGCACGTATGGTCGTGATAGTGTAAATGTGCGTGAAACAGGAAAATCAAGATGGGCGTTTTCAATAAATGCGGTTTAGATTACAATCTGCTGACCTTTTCGTGTGTTTAAAACTACTCGCTTTGGGCGTGTAGATAAGTGTTGTTCAGTTTGGGTCACGAAAGAACTGTGCACTGCCTGCAATGTACTGTTCATAGTTGAGGAGGTTTATCCACACATCATTCCTTCGGTTTTATACGATTATTCAGATAGCCAAACGAAGTGAAACAGTAGGTAATTGGCGGTCTCAATAGTGTAGAATGGTTACCGATCTAGATACTTTATCACTGGTTTCTAATCCACGATCCAGCATGTCTTCGGTGCGCTATTTAGTAGGCTTCCGCACACAAAGGTCATTTTTAGAACCAGCCGATAGTTAAACTCTGGAATTGAATGAATCTTTTTTCTTAGAAACTGTCACCTTCATCGATGGCTCAATTCCACGAAGCAAATGCATGCTTGGGAGCCTCATCCTACAACATGATATATTTTCGATACACTACACGATATAAACTGTGTAAGGTATGGATAGCGATAAGATCGCGCACGAGGTATTCGGAGCGTACAGTTTTGGACAGGTGCACCGACCATCGTCGTGATCACTCATTCCACTACACCTCCTACTTGCTTATAGAATTCCTATGGCGAACTGTGCCACAACGATACAGTCGATCGAACGTTGCCCACCCCGATATCATTCTGCCACAATGTGAAGATATTGGATGTCGCTTGTGGTAATGAGCAGACAGCCTTCCTCTTCGGTATATCCATCACGCGCGTCCTTCAGTATCCGAAATGACAGAGTGTATCGTAGAAACAGGAGATGTATTCACATGCGGATATAACGATAGGTTCGCTTCCTGCAAGTTTCCGCATCTATAAACCTTATTGCGTACGCACGTAATGTCAGCGGTCAATGCGGAATCGGAAGCACTTCACGTGTCCAATCTCTGCGTTTGGTTCCAGCGCTCGTGACTGAGGATATTGCCCACATTCGATCGGCCAATGGGTGTGAGCATCTCACCGCTATCTCCAGTGCGTGCCAAATTGTCGTTCGACTCATGATCCAACTCACATGAAGGTGCCCAGGATCTGGAGCGCTATACACATTTGGATTCAATAGTCGAGGTCAATTGGGCCATGGAAGCACGAATCCCATCACGACACCTACAAAGATAAAAGACTTGGCATCGTATCACGTCGTCGAAGTCGCTTGTAGTTATTTCCATACGATCGTAATGACCATGGAAGGGACTTTGTATGCTTTTGGTCGAAATGATCTTGGGCAGTTAGGAATTGATGACGGAATGGATCGACATGTTCCTGTTCCATTGACTTACTTCAATTCTCGACCTGTCCTGGCGGTTGCTTGTGGCCAGCACCATACCGTCGTGTCTCTAACAAACGGTGGTGTCGTCGCTTTTGGGAAGAATGATCACGGACAACTTGGAACGGGCTATACATTGGATTATCATGCAAGTCCTTCACTTTTGGCGGCTCCTTTGGATTCGCTTGTTGTGCCGAGTCTTGCGTGTGGCTATTACCATACAATCGCATTGGCAGAGCATGGATCGGTTTACTCATTTGGTCGTAATGACTATGGGCAGCTTGGTCACGGGCATCGACATCATCTTTCCGAGCCGACTGTACGTTTGCTGAATCGAATCCTTCGTCAATTCTGACTTCCGCTTCCATAATTGTGGTAGCTGATAAAGGCGCTGGCCAAGACCCATGCAGTACAAGTCACTTGTGGGTGTTACCATACACTGGTGCTATCAGAAGATGGAAAGGTGTATCCATTCGGAAGAAATAATCACGGGCAACTCGGCTTGGGAAATCTTATAGACTGCACGAGTCCTCAGATAATCGCCTCTCTTCGTGACAAATTCGTTGTCAAGGTTGTTTGACTGATTTTGAAAGATAATGAAGCTGATTCCACTGTAGGTCGCTTCCGGATTCTATCATTCCATCTGCTTGACAGCGACGAAAAACAGCGTTGGAAGCAGAATGGATACATCTCATACGCTTTGCCAGGATCTTGGTAAATTGGTCAACAATCCGATGCGTAGTGATTTAGTTTTCGTACTTTCGGGAGTACAAATACACGCTCACAGTTGTGTCGTGATGGCGCGTTGTGAGCCTTTGGAGAAGATGCTAGGTGGAAGAATGATTGAAGGATCCTTGTCGGAGATCAACATACCAGATTACTCGGTACGATTCCAATTCCGGTCAAGGTCATGATGCACTCTAAACGATCAAAGCCCGAGGTCTTCCAAGTGTTCTTGGAATATCTGTATACCGACGAGGTGGCAAGCATACAAACGACAGAGCCTGATGCTGGTGCGTGGGGTTCTGTTTCATCTTTTCTACACTTTTCACGCTCTATCCCAAGTATTTCTTTTGGAGCTGCTGGCTTTGGCTGATCAATATCTTGTCCAGAGACTTTGCAGGTGCCTCAATTCTATCATGAGCTTGAGATGTATCAAAGTTGCAAACTGAATGTGCTGGTGTCAGCATGTGTGAGAGGATCATTCTCAAAAGACTTTCCCTTGAGAATGTTGTCCTCGTACTTCAGGTAAGCTCCGCAATGTGCTAACGGTCGGCTAATTTACTCTCAGAATGCCCACTTTCGGAATACGCCCTTGCTGAAGAAACGATGCGTGGAATTCGTCATGGATCACTTCGGGCAAGTGATTGCATTGGAGGTACCATCATCGCTGAAAGGATTGTGAGGTGACTTTGTATTTTGCTGTATCTCCAGTCGTTTGTGGATCTTCCGCCTAGCTTGCTTCAGGAGCTCTTTAGCATTGCATCTCAACATGGTGTGGCTATTAAGAATCAGAATGAGTAAATGGTACGTTTCATGTATTGGATTGTTTTTAGCATCAATCTCGTCATATGGAATGACATTAGTTGTCCAGGTGAGGCTGGTATGGGTCACGACATTTCAGAAAGCATGCGCGTGGGTCGTTCGAGATAAGTTTTCCAAAGATTTGAAAATCGACACATTGTTGCACCATCGATGACTCGATGGTCTCCACTCCATGAGACATTCATCAATCTCACGGGAGCAATATCCCATTTTTCGTCATAGCGTGGTAGTGTTTGGATTCTTCCCACCGCGCCTATTGCAACCTGAGGAATCAGCAAGACTGGGTTCGTGTATGTACCACCGATACTTCCAATGTTTGAAAGCCTATCATTGAAAGTAAATATTGGATTGTGCATTGTAATGTGTCACACATACGTGAATGTTCCGTTCTTTATATCTGATGGTGTTAGCTTCTTTTCAATTGAGAGTTTCTGTAAGCGATTCAGTTCATCGGCAATTTCCAGAATTCCTTTTGACTACAGAGGGGAAACAGGTTCGATCACTGCTGAATTTGTCAAAATGCACGAACCTGGACATTTTTGACATTTGGCACGACGAGGCCGTCTGGTGTATCGATTGCAACAGAGACGTTGTGTGCTGCAACAAGTATAAGCTTGGTTTGACAATCACTGATCCTTGCATTGAGCATGGGATAATGTTTTAATGCAAGTGAAGCAGCCTACAATGAAGGTCAGCGCCACTTGTTTTGTGATTGGAGATATTGTCGATTCGTCACCTTGATCAAGAAGGGCATGTATGATAAGTTGTAATCACAGGCACTCGCCAATTCTTTCATCTCTTCCCGTAGGCTATGCACAGCATCCATTTGTATCTACTTTTCACAACGCGCCTGAGCTACCCGATACATTGACTGGAAAACAAGAAATATACCTCATCAGCATACCCAAAATGTGGAATCTGAAGTGCTCTGCTCATCGTTTCAAACATGTATTTTCGCAGCCCTAAGGTTTGATACAAAGAGAAAAAATGTTTTAGCAGTTCTGCTCGCTACAAATCAAAGAATACCGTCAATAGGAAGAATGGTGTCTTCCTGCAAATAGGCTGGATATTCAAATCCTTTCTGAATGTCTCGAGATTTGATATAGTTGAGCAAGTCTTCCTTAATAAGATGTCCTTTCGACCCGGTTGGTACCAACTCGCTCAAATTGACTTCATGTTCTTTAGCCAATCGTCGAACGGATGGGGCAGCAAGAATCTACTCCAGCATCGACTTTGACAATAGCTTTGTACGACTCGAGCAGAGTACCTTCTTTTCGCGTCCAGTATGATCCTTCTCACACAAATCTTGATCTGCCGCCTCCGGTATATAAAAACCTGTCTTCCTTTCTTCCAGGATCTTTTCCATCTGAGCCACTTCATCTCCGCCTGGCACTTCTTCCAGCTTTTCACATGAACTTCCGCCACTAATCCCTACCGACGCCTCTTCCACTTGTATATCTATCAGAGCCTTGCCCACTTGCGCTGATTCACCCACTTGATAATGAACCTTCCGCACAATACCATCGAATCGGCTGGTGATCTCCACAGTTGCCTACAATGTCCGATCAGCCTCTATACAGTACATCGTTTAAATTCAGTTTATCTCACTTTATCGCTCTGTACTTCACAAACATTTTCAAATTGCCGTATACTTTGACCTTCCCGCACAAACCACTGCAAGATCTCAACTTGAGCTATTCCTTCGCCGATATCCGCTAGTTTAAACGGTACTATCGGGAAACATCGCATGTTACCCTGATGAAAGCTCCTTCGACGGCCATAACGACCAAATGAGCTACATCGAGCGCTAGCGACGATCACTCTCGCATACTTTGTGTTCATGATCCGATGTTAAAGTTGAACAGATGCGCACGTAACACTAGGTATCCTTCTGGCATGACGTACTTGCGTTTGGTTCGGACCATGCAGCTAACGTTCGCATCATCTCAAAGCGATCATGCGGAGCAGATGCAAGTTGATCCACAGCAAACGATAGGGTCGTTTCTTCCGCAATTGGCACAAAAAGTAATTCCTTTCTTTATGTGCAATGAGTGAACTAAATACGTCTTTTTAAATCCGCAGTTTTCGATTCCCGCGCATGAGATAAACATTCAGCACAAAGGCGCCGATTTGGCGCACACCGCCACAGTATAGAGCTTACCCGTGTGACAGTACAAAATTTAAGCTAACTCTTTCCTCAGTTTCAGAGCTGTGGTGTTCAAAGCGATGATCTACTGATAATTGAGCGCAAATTGCCATCTTTGCTGGACACTTCTGCTCCATTTGTGGCTAGAGAAGGCATGCAATTTCATGAGATTCCGGCAAGAGTACAAATGGCGAAATCAACTGAAATCACGAGATCTTTCTGATAGAGAAATGTATCGCCGGAAGTCCTTATAGATATTTTTGAAAAGAATACGCAGCTTTTACCCCAAGTACGACACACTATATTCATGATTTTGACGCGTATGAATGGTTTTTTTCATAGTTACGCCAAGGAAATAAAGATCTGGCTACTGCATTAGAGCACAAGTGCATTGCGGTGATTGTGTTTGCGCTCTTTCGCTGACAGGAGATGCTAAGGAGTGTTTATTGAGCAGGAAGTTCGAATGGTTTTGATGCAGATGCACATGCAGGAAGCTACAAGACGATACAAAGAACATGAAGAGGTACAAACATGATTCTTCTTGACATCTAACCCACTTTTCCTCCGGTTAGACTTTGGCACTGGAGCGAAATCCATTTGACGCCCAGGCGCAAGCAAAAATTGAAGAAAGTATTCGACTGCGGAACGTACAGCATAATATGGAAATTGCAATGGAACAGATGCCGGAAGCATTTGCACACGTCTACATGTTGTACATTCCTTGTGAAGTGAACAATGTTCAAGTACAAGCATTCGTGGACTCTGGAGCCCAATCGACAATCATGTCTTCGGTACTATATATTTTCGATCTGCTTTCAAGTCTACCTTATCACATATTGCTAAATAGAGCTGTGCTGAGCGCTGTGGTATCATGAAACTCGTGGACAAGCGCTTCGAAGGAAAAGTTAGTTCATTGTGCTTCTATTTGTTACAATCGCTCAAGCTACTCTGCTGTCCAACCAGGCTGTTGGTGTCGGAACAGCCAAAATCATTGGCAGGGTGCACATGGCTCCTCTGAAAATCGGCTCTTTCTTCTACAACTGCAGCTTTACAATTCTGGAGGAACAGGTACACCGCACTATCCCTCGTGTTGTCCGCTGAATGAGATTTTTTGGAGTGTAGTCGGTTGATTTTCTTTTCGGTTTGGATATGCTCAAGCGACATCAAGTACACGCAATGACATCCGTTTTCATCGGATTCTGATATCACGTGCTTTTAGTGCTGTATTGATTTGCACAAGAACGTTCTTCGTCTCCATGAAGCTTCAGGCTTCCACGAGGTCGAGTTTCTTCCCGAGCATGTGAGTCACAATCGAGTTCTCAGGCTGCAATAACGATGTCTTTTGCTATAGAAACTCTCCGCAAATAAAATCAATGCATCAGAGGGTGTGAATGCAACGGAAGGACAAATGAGTATTTCGGAGACTCAACAGAACTCACACGTTGCCAGCGAGCAGCAATCCCGAGAGAATGCAATACAGCAGCTCATTTCGTTTGGATTCGAACGACAGAGTGTATGTGACGCACTCGCATGGTAACTTATCTGATTATTGATGACAGGTCATTCAAGCTTTGGAATCGGCTGAATGGAATGCCGAAGTTGCTGCAGGGCTTTTATTTGAGAGTAATAATGCATAGATGGAGCATTTTGAACAAGTTTTACTATTGCTAATATATAATCTCCACATCAGACCAAAGAATGTGAGATTTACATGCATGTTTGCTCGTACCTTGGTGACATTAGAGAGTGAATGATGCCGAGATTATACAAAGTTATCGGCAATGTAAAGTAACAAACATCAAGAGAATGCTCCTGTGAGATGATAACGATTATGTTTTGGAAGCAGTCAGCTTTTTTGGTAGCTGGAAGCTTTTGAAGCGATTTTGTCAATCATATTGCAGCGCTTCGTAGGAGAAGGACGATTGATCAGAGAAAATATTGTCATCAAGGATGTGGTGAACCTGTTTGGAGATCGTAGCTTCATCTCCGTGAGAAGTAGAGATTGGAAGCACATAGTAGCGCACGGGTAAGAAGACGAGGACAGAAACAAGCTAAGATTTTTGATAGCGAATCGTTTGTGTGAGAGCTACCTCGCCGTTAAGGCCGCGGACGATAATAGTAGGGACAAGTGCAAAGTAATAGGGCTACTAAATATCAAGCATTTTGCTTGATGGATAAAGCTATCTTGCTTATCAGCTTTTATTGTGCAAACGCGCGCTACTGTAATGGATGACGCCACTTACCCATAGTCTACCGGACAGCTCGGAAAGGTTCATAGAAAAAAGAGAGTTTGATTCATCATTGAATAGAGCATTTCTGTCTCATCCCATAACTTCGTAAACCATACAATGCTCCAGAGTGTGCTCAAGTGCACATAAGCAGATTCAACACTTTGATACATACAAGTGTGAAAGGATGTCTTCAAAAGCAAACAAGTGTGTATAGTCGATGCAACCTCTAGTACGTCATGAGATTGACGGAAATGGTACTTGATGCTTGTATCCAGGAAGGAGGAGGTGAGGAAATGAACTTGGTATCGAATCTGAGTGCTTTGTTAATTGACTGCAATGTGTATTGACTATTATCCCAAATGACTTCGTCCTATAATAGCTATAGACCAAGTAAAGCACCTATTGGTGCCTGTGACGATAAGCTACAGATTCATGCAAGGAGAGGCTAGTATAGAGATGCTTCACGGTTGACGTGCCATGAAACGCGTTCCTCGCGACAACTATTCAGGATTCCGCACGTACGCAGGCTTTTTGCACGTGTTATTACGACAAAGAAGCACCTACTTCTGCTGTGAACATGTTTGGATGGAGCGAAAAGATTTCTTTCACAGAACCACCATCGCATGAGCGTGAATCACCTCCTGCACATCTACTATTCACTCCTCAACTGCATCATCAGCTACAATGTCTCTCGAAGACACGAGAATGGAGTGTCTTTTCGCCTCGTGGAAGTACAAATCACAGCTACAATCAAACAAAGATACTAGCGTCAGGTTTTGATAAAAATCACATTGAATTAAACGGATGGGAACTTGAGAAGAAGGTCGTCGCTCTAACAGAAATGAAAGCATTACTACAAGAACCATATTTCTATTACTTAGATTGGCGCACACAGAACAGTAAAGAAGAAAACAAAAGTGATCGACCGATACGGGAGATTGGAGGCTCAAAAGTGGCAAATAGCCGGAATTTATCTGTGGTTACATCTCAAAGAATGGAGCAAGAGAAGCCCAGCTCCCTTTGGAAACAGTATTATCGTTCATTCCCTTTCCAAAAAACATTGCCGCTTGGCATAGGTCAAACTTGCTTGCTGGATTTGTGGTACGCTAGCCCTTCGATGCATGCTGAGAAGCAAACACCTTTGACTTATGGATTGCTCAATCCCTCTCAGGGAATACTTGCTCGATATGTGCGAAGTCTTACCGATCCGAAATCGTTCGCGAAATATATTTTTGCAGCTGGCGTCTTGTGTATGTCGGCGAGCCGAATTCATACATGGGTACCAGCTTCATGAGCAATCAGTATCCATCAGTGTTGATCTTAAGGGTGTGTAAGTGTGCGCTATTCAGTTTGAAAATTGACCGCTTACTAACGCGTATTCGCTCCCTGTTGTGTCGGGATAGTGCTGGAGCGATACCATAGATTACTATGTCGCGGTGTCCGAATTGCAGCCTCACAATTGAATCAATCGCTCACGACCCCGCCGGATTGTTTGCGTTACATTGGAGAAATGTATGCTGCAATTTACTTGCGGTTCCCAAGCACATCATCGAGAGTACTAGCTGCGGTCAATGAGGGTCTTCATAAGATGAAATTGAACCCTGGGAACGCCAAGTCTTTTCATAAAGGAAAAAACAATTCTTCATCATCAGAGATCAGAAGCGAACCAACAAGTCACTGGCATGAAATCAAATCGGGTACGCAAATTGTCGCTTGTTTTGTTCGACGTTGTGGCTGATATTGCATCATAGTTCGAATCGATGCAGACATACAAGCATTTGACTTGAACGAGTGCAAGCAGCTTGTTCTTGGTCAATTTTTTGCATTTAAGAAGTCTGAGGAAATGCTTGGAATCAATGAGAAACATTGCAAAGCCAGGGGGAGTAGTGGACTGATTTACGAGAATGTAGACGTGACACTAAAAGTCGCATTTGAACAGGTAAGAAGCTGCTTGACGTTCTCTCGAGCTGATCAAGTTCTCAATTCTCCGTGTAGGAAATGGCACAATCTGATGATCGAGAATGCACAGCGTTCCTTTCCAGTATACCGCTCTTGTATTCTTCCAGCAAAAATCAAGCCTTGCTCATGGAACGTGACATCATCACCTTTGATGATCTTGATAAGATGCTTGGACCATTTCTGAACCGGATTCAGCAGCCAGCACGCGAGAATATGCTGATTGTACCATTTACAGCCGCGCTGTTTCGAGATATCAGGCATTGGCGCCAAGGTTTCTCTCGATCCATCCAAGCCCGCGAAAGCAAATCGAAACCACAGAAGATCATGATATGGCACTGTATTCCTGGATACCTTGTCCTCGTTCGGGCAATTTTTACATTATTCCGACAAATTTGCCGCCGACGTGCTCATGGAAGCCTCAATCCGATTGCACTGACTCTGAAACCAGTCGGATTGTTATCATCCAGGAAGGAGCATGAAGAAAGTTTACCAGAGGATTACTGGGCAGCGTATTGGCATAATCGCGATCTTGCACCTATCTTGGACGAGTTTACCGAGATCTTTCAGAACAATTGGCTTGTCAATCCGTTTGTTCAGGTAACAAAATAACTTGATACGGTTGAGGGTCGACTGATATTTTGCCATCAGGTCGCTTTGGAGGGAACAAACATTTTAGACTCGGCAAGCGTCAATTATTCGATCACTATTTTGCAAAAGCTGTTGATGATTGCAGCATCGACATGTACAAGAAGTGGTCGTCGGCAGCTATGGTCTTCACATCACGATTTTATTCGTGGAATAGTACCTCGATTTGTTTTGAATGTTTCAGTCACATTCGACAGCGACTACTTCATTCAAGCAGTGCAAAAGGCGCTTGGATCGCTGCATGTGGAAATTTTGCTCAAGATCATGACGTTTCTGTACACCACTATAGGTACGATAAGCTTTCTCCTCATTGCAATTCGCATTCCGATGTCGATTCTTTGCAGCTTTGATTCCTCCTAATGGTCGTCAACGTCTTTTTGGTGAGACTCTTCTTCGTAAAAACTTTTTCAACTTTTTTCTTCATTGGAATGAGGAAGTACGAAAGATATTTTGCCATCTTGTGGTTTATCGAATGGCCTTGTCGAATCGACTAGCGCTTCCCTGTTCTTCGGACCGAGTCCTACTTGTACATACGCCATACTTTGAGGGTAGCGATTCTTCGCCGACCACTTCACCAGTCACAATGTATTGGACTCAATTTACCGACTTTGCTCAGACAATTTTCCGTTCATCCGACGAATCTTATGGCTCCGAAACGCAAGAATTCAGTGGTGCACGGGCAGTGCAAAATCTTATCAATTGGGATTCAACTGCACGTTTGCGTGGAGAACACAGCAGTGCCAATAATGCTGTTTTTCGTGAAAGCTTGAGTGATGAGGAGCTTTCGGTAGATTTATCACTAGCCAGTAAGCTTGATGTGGTCTTCAAAATGCTGGCCGACCAGTTAAAGGACGATGCTGGTCCTCCATACTTTGAGCGTAGACTTGAAATCTATGCTGAGAAAGCTATGGCACAATACGTTTTCCTGCTTAAAGGGTACTATGAGGCCGCATTCGATCGACCTCAATCAGTTCCAACACCTCCTTCTCTGGAATTCAACATCACATATTGTGCCTTCCGTGGCGGATAATCTCAAGGAAAATCATTCTGGTGAAAGCAAATGCATTCCTGAAGTTTCTGAAGCCTTGATTTGTATGGCATGTCGTATTGTATACTTACTAGATATATGCACATTGGAGCACCTTTTGTATATTTCGCCACAGTGAGAAGCGGTGATGTCTTTTCAGCTGAAATGTAATGAAAGTAATGTGAATAAGTACGACCAGGTTCAATATTTGCTTACCATGTTTCCCTGTGCGCTCGTACGAAGGAAGCTCACAGCTTCGACTTTGTGTCCGTATTCGATGAGTCAAGAATGAAGAACATATTTCGAATATGATAAAGTAGCCGGCTACCTGCGATATCAGGATTACATGAAGCAAACATGTTTTCGTTCACTTTTGCGTCCTCTTGATGGGACTTTTCATTTTCCATGGTTCCATTTCGTTAAGATCGTGACGTGCCAAAAGCGATATGGGAGTATAGTGGGTTCATAAAAACTGTGTTTCAGTGGATAAACCACTTGGATTGATCAAGTCACTTTAAGTACTCGCCGAGAAGCTGTACTATAAAGCATCATGACCTTGGCCAGCCCAATTGACCCTATCGCATTGACAATTATAAGTGAGATAGTAACTTTTCAACAATAACGAAACCCATTTTACCCAGAATATACAGCGATCACGCTGCACATCGGAACTATCTCTTAAGATTGCATTGCCTTCTTGATCGCTTCAAAATTCTTCAAAGCGTCGGGAAGATAATGCTTCAAGCAGGATATTAGAAACGCATGATACTCATGCATGTGAAGTGAGAACCTTCTCAAATATCAATGGAAATGGAGCATCATAACCACAAATTCGTTGGATTGGAGCTTCCAAGCTAAGGAAGCACCGCTCTTGGATTGTCGCAGCAATCTCAGCAGCGAAACCACCTGTTTTCTGTAAGATGATAGGATGTGATAAGGGATATACACGACTGTGGCTCTAGTACGCACTGGAGCTTCATGACTGACTATTAAACGCCCAGTCTTTCGGACGGAATGCTCAATTGTATTAACATCCCACGGTAGAATTGTTTGCAAATCGATCAATTCACAGCTTATTCCGACATTTTCCGCCATATCGCACGCCTGATAATTCCCAATTTGTTAGGAGCTGATTATCAAACATGTAATGACGTCTGACTGACCTTTTCCAAAACTTTTACTTGGGACCCCCAAGCAACAACTGTAACATCGTTCCCACGCCGAACGATATCTGCATGTTCCAATGCTTCAATGTAATCTCCGATTGGAACCTATAACCACTTCATCATATCAGCAACACTTTGATGCAAATTCTAGCTCAAGATGCAATACTTCAGCGACGGATGCTCGATAAAAAGCTTTAGGCTCTAGAAAAATGACTGGGTTCTCATCTCGTATGGATGCAAGAAGTAATCCTTTTGCCTTGATAGGATCTCTGGCAATCACCACCTGCTAGAAGATCACTATCCGGTCCTACCGTGCACACAGATAAACGAACCTTCAATCCTGGTGTATGAGCAAAATACGCTTCAGGGGATTGTGAATGGTAATGTCCACCATGACCCACGGCTCCATAAGGAGCACGCACTGTCAATTTTCCGCAGTTAAACTCTCCGCCTGAGCGATAGCGGTATTTCGCAGCTTCATTGACAATCTAATGTGACAAGGTAAACTCTCAGATGCACTCATGCCATTCTAGATGATAACTCGGAACCTGATCAAAGGCTGGAAAGATGTAATCCGCAAACTGTATTTCTGCAATTGCGGTATGACCGAGCGCCGCATATCCAATAGCGAACCCCACAATTCCCTACGCAACCAATTCAGCAGATTCTAGACTGAAAAAAACGTCGCGCTCAACCTGTTCGCAGAGTGGGAAATTAAATACACGATCGCTTCCGAATTCGTCTTTCAAACCCATAGTACAACGAAACACTCCTCCGAATGCCACATCCTCTCCAAAAACAATCGTTGTCCGATCTGCTGATAGAGCGATTCTCAAAGCATCATTTATAGCAGTAAACATATTCATTTTCTTTGTAAGAGTCTCCGTCTTGACCGTTGCCACAGTCCTGTGCGTCCTAAGCTGTACACCGAATGTGCAAGATTCGATGTACCTGATCCATTTTTGTTGCTTTATTCCTCGAGAAAAGCTACTAATTGCGCGCATTTTGCCTTCTCTGTCGACTTCAACTCTGCTCAACTTCAACCAGTGCGATGATTGATCAAATTTTATTAAATTTTGGCCAATCTCAGGCGATGCTTTGAAATGCAAAGATTGGATGAAAAGATTCGTCTTCAAAATTGCTTTTCATTATCAAAATTGATTATTATTAGTGTGGCAGTTCACTAGTGCACCGAATATCAATCTTTGGATAGAGCTTGCTTGACTAATTTAGCACCAGTGACCATGAATAATGTCTGCCAGATACCAAGCCCGAGCCGAGGAATTATACCTTTGAAAAGCCCCGGATATCCTTGTTCTTTAATGACGGTACGGAATACTTGCATCATGTTTTGTTGGGGCTCGCCTCGATCAGCCGCGGACTGCATTTGAATGCGTGCAACCTCAAAAGGATGATTCCAGCAAGCAAGTGCTCCACCGATGATACCAGAAGCTGCTTCTTGAGGTACTGTCAGTCTTGCATTTTTGTCACCATGAAACCACAATTTGAAACGACCCCGCACAATCTCTGTGAAGCCCTACACAATTGATCTTGAGTGATGAAATGCCTCTACGAGACACAAAAGTCATCCATCACCTGACGAGAGGCCCAGTTTGTCGCTTGACGAAAAGCGATGGCTGTTCCACCCGGATAAAATCCCTACAAAGATGCCAAGTTTCTAACTGAAGCGCTCAAAAAGACCGCTCTTACCTTGATACCGCGAGCAGCAAACACATTGCTAATTCGCTGAGAAGTTGTAATGGACTTGTCCCCCGTCACCGCAGCAGTTACGAGGAACGTACATGGACCCATGACAACAACCTGACAGACACCTCCACCAGCACCGGCCGCAAAACCCGTCAGCCCTTCACCAACTCCCATTGAAAGCAGAGAATTTGCAATGGCTTCTTTCGAATATAACAAAATTGCTCCTTTTGTCGCCGATTCTACCATTTTGGGTCCTGTACCTGCCCAAAAAGCAGCGATTCCTCCTCCTTCCTTCATGACATTTCGAAAAGCTTCCAGGGTTGTTTCACGACGATATCGTCCCATCCGTGTTTTCCATACCTCGAAAGGCATGCCGAGGGTCGCTGCCTCCACGCATTGGAGGACCCCGCCATTCATTAGATCGCGAGGACTAGCATTCTTACGGCCGGGTGGTGGATACATTATGGATCGCAAACCAAATCTCGAACTCTAAGTATTATGGAGGAGATTTAGCCAATGGCGTAATGGTGACTTCCGTGGATGCTGTCAATAATAAGCTATTGCAGACTTTAGTAAAACTAGCGTCAATCATTCAGGCTTAACTATTGAGCTCGGAGAAAGACGAAACACGGAAAAGAAGACGCACTGTTGTATTTGCCTTATCTGATTTGCTTAGAAAACCGAATCAGGTGCGATTCCATGGCTTAGATGCGCTTCAAACTTGTTTCAAATCAGCTTTTTGCTTTTGAAAAACTTCTTCATATACATCATTTGCCATGATCCTATCCCCACAAGCATCAAAATGGAAAACAAGCTGAACCACAAGACGCGGGAATTGGTCGACTCATTTGTATCTCGCATAAGAGATTCCCGTTCGCGCATGTAGAGCATACCTTTGTGTATTTCATCCACCAGATCCTCCAATTTCCGTAATTCTTTCTCCACCGGCATAAGGTGTTCCCTTCTAGCGACTTCAGTGTAATCTCTCGCTTCCACGCCATACCTGAGATCTAGCATAATGCGCGCAGCATAATCATTCAGATTGTGAAAACACACCTGATAATCCCCTTCGACTTCAGCGTGGAATGAAAGAGAGCCCGTGTTTTCTACGGAATGATCGATGTTGTCGTCACGCCTTAGATCTCTGTATGTGGGGTCGGTAATGTGTACCCCCACATTCGTCTTTCCTTCCAAGACTCCAACAACAGCATAGTCGATAGCGACCAAACTTCCCACTGAGATTTGGTCAGTCATACATTTCTGCGTACGCGGTGGAACATCAAACAACAGCGAAACACCGGTGTTAAAAGCGCCAAACAACAGCAGTAGCGGTAGTAAGCCAGCAGTCCACGTCATTTTCCCCGCCAATGCTCGGTATCTAATTGATAAAATTTCAAATAGCCTTCTGTGATATTATAATTACACAAATAGCCATTATCGCAGGCAATTTCATGCGTGCCATAGGCGAACATATCCATCGCTTCCGTATGTCGCTAAAATGTTGCGATGAGGGTGGTAGCAGAGTCCAAATGGCTCTTCTTTGCTAACCTGAGTCACGGATACTAGTGTTCCTTTCTTAGTATCGAAACATATAAGATATCCTTTATCTGTGAGGCCATATAAGAAGCTTCCAAACAATGATAATGCAGCTGATACAAACATTCCGTGGGAGCTTCCGTACACTGCCTCTGTTGTGTATGTGCGTTTAACAGTCAGATCCATGTGCACGAGATATATAGACGTAGTGCGTGTGCATACAATCATGCTCGATTCTTCGATGTTGGATGGAATAATGAGGGCACAAAGCACATCGATCTCACCACCACTCGAGGTGTCTAAGGGTCGAAACACATCTATGCATTCGGCTGTTTTTGTGCTCCAAAGTCGAAGTGTTCCATCACACGATGACGAAATGACTTTTGCTCCATCAGGTGAGAAAATAGCGGCATTCACGTGCCCATTGTGGCCACGAAACTCTTTCAGCATATTTCCAGATCGGAGTCCGTGAATTCGCACGGTTTCGTCGAATGATGCGGTCAAGACTTGTGTACTATCTCTTGAGAAAGCAATACTGTGAACGGCTTGTGAGTGAGCGTTATCAAATCGGCGCAAGCAGACGCCATTCAGTAATTTCCAGACTTTCACTTGGCCAGTTTCACTGCCGGTTGCTAGCATGTCTCCATTGGGACTAAATCCTTCAGCAGTGATGGCATTCTCATGCATCATAAATTCATCCTAGAACAAGAGTGATGGTGCTAGTCAGCCGTCTTATGTTAAAAATCGCACTTACTTTGGCTTGATACTCCAAATCTTTTCGCAGTTTACATTTCTCATAATCCCATACTTCGATAAAACCGTCCTTTGTGCCTGTTACAAGGATGTTCCCATCCAGGCTAAATCGCGCACATTGTGGCGGGCAGCGCTTGCTAAACTTGAGCTTACCGACAGAAGTCTGGATCATTTTATCAACCTGATCAACAAGGTGATGCTTTGGAGCGCCTTGAAAGAGATCGAAGTTTGTTCCAGGAACCAGAAGACCCTTTCGATAAAATGCATGGTTTAGAAATCACAAATGACATGACTGTATTTCTTACCTGCATTTGCTGCCATTTGAGTGCTTGTCCCAATAAACTAAGCAGCCTTGAAGGCATTGCGGTACTGATCTACTAGACCACCATCATCCCATGTTAAGACTTCGAGTGCACTCTTTGCTTACCACTTGTTTGAATGCCACCACTAAATCATTCCGCCTCTTCTGCTTTGATGTATTCCCATATGCTGCATTTGGGTCAAAATTTGATGCGACCAGGATATCTTCCAAATGCTTGTATCTAATCTGAATAAGTAACTCGTCCTGTCAGAGAATAGAATGAACGTACCTCTCCAAGGACGTCGCTTTCATCGACTGCATAGGAACGGAATGCTGCAATAATTGGTTCGCGACATCGACATCTCTTATTTCAGCCATTTCGATGACAATAAGCTCGTAAAGATCCATTATGAGGGAAGCATCGAGTGCCAGACCTTTTGTTTGTCGAAGCACAGATTCCCATCGCCCATGCTTGACGTCATCAAGGAAGGGTTCAATAGAGTCTACTGTATTGAAAGAAACGTTCGTTTCTTTTTGTAGGGTTCTGAAAGAATCGTACAATCCGTTCTCCTTGAGAAATTGGAGAATTAGGCGAATTGTGTCACATGCATCGACCTCCAATTCTTGCATAGTAAAATGTCCTAGTTTATGTTGTCGTACGTGAACCATGTGAGTCCCCACAGCTTGGGTAACATCACCACGCAAATTCTTCGCCGGGCCCAGCCGGAAGGCGTACTGCTGTGTTCAGACCGGCCCCGCCGCGCCCTTATCGTTCTTCTTTTGGTATCCAACTCTCAGATAAGCCATTTTTTTCCGAACATCCCAAGGAATCAACTTTTTCGAGCTGTTGGGAAGGCCATACCGGCAGACAAGCCGCACCCGTTGCTGCTTCACGTGGCCGAACGTGATCGCGGTGGAGCCAAAACCTGGGTGACGAACTTTTGCAAGCTTTTAAAGCGTCTTCGAAGACGCATGCTTCCGATTTTTCGGTTATTCAATTCCGCTTATCGTTCTGCATATTACCTGTTCGAGCACGCTTTTGGTTCTTACAACAAGCCAGCCCGGATATCATACTGTGCACTCAGAACCATTGTGGTGGCGTTGAAAGTTACCAGCACCTATTTTTCGACTGCAGTGGGACACATCCGCTTTGGGACGAGCTCGTTCCGTCTTGGACACCTTTCTTTTCGGTTCGACCAAGTTGGTCTCACGTCTCGTGTGCTCGACTGCCTACCCTTCGTACTGCGTGAACACCTTTCCGCTCGGGCCTTGAAGATCTATGGTTTACTTTGGTCGCGGTCGCGCTTCATTTTATCTGGACGGATCGGAACCGAAGACTTTTCGACCACTGCGCCTCAACACCTACTGCTCCAGCTATTTCGGTGATATATAGCACTCTCAGCGCCCATATCCGATTCTTTCAGAGGCAGTGTTATGACACCGATCAGCTTGAGCATCTGGAGACGATTTTGACGACTCTTTCCACTTCCGGCTCCGCAGGGCGCTATTTTGCTATTCGACCTCGTCTACTTCAGATTCGACGAAGGTAACGGGTGTGCTTCCACATTACGTGGCTTGTCTCCTTGACTTGGGGTGTTTCCCCATTGTTCAGCTCGTAGTAGGCTCGCTCTGCTTCACCCCGGCAGGTATTTATGTTATTTATTAGCTTAGGCATTTAGAGAAGTCTTTTACGTCTAATTCTAGTAATATAGACAACTTCAACTGGGTAACATCACCGATTGAGACAAAATCGCTTGAGTAGCGTAATTATTTGAACACTATCAGATCAAAGAGCAGGTAGTAGCTAAGAATCGTGCTTTCAAGCATAAGTAATGAAGCGCATCCGTCTAAGTGATAACGATTTGAATTGTATCGTTTGAAGGACAGTAATACAATTGGTTCTAATGCCAAAAACGCGGATACCAATTATAAGTGCGAAATATCCTGTTGCATCAGCCAACACAAGTGCAATCCTTTTCAGTGGGGTGCAAATCAAGAAAAGCCATTGTATTTCCCCGTATTCCATAGCTTTCCAATCCATAAAGGTATATCGGAATTATCATGTCGATGGAAACGCGCATTTTTTATACCGACAAGCTCCATCGGTGCCTTCATAATGCTTCCTCATAACATGAACGAGGTCAAAATTACGATCATTTTACATATCTGCTTTCCCCTTGCATAGGGTCGTTCGTGGCTCCAACTCGAATCCTGATGGTCTGATTATCCACAAAAAGAAGAGTTTCACTCAACTGTAGCATGTGCTTCCTGAAGAATCTCCACTACGAAAAATGACAATAGACATCACGATATTTTTGTTTGTTAGCTTTTTTCTGCTCCTTAGTGCCATACGAATGTTGATGTACTTGGCGAACTAATATCATACTGCTGGACAGAAGTGCTGGTAGCAGCCATTTCTAAATGCATTTTACCAAAATAAAACAAAGGTTGAGCAGTTGATCTGGCTACATTATCGGATTTGTAGAATTCCCTGCTATTTTTTTCATCCCAAATAAGGAATCGATCGTCCGCAGATTGCGCACTTTGACTCCTTGCTAAGTAGTGATTGTTTTTCATAGATGCCAGTCATGGACGCTTGAGGTGTGGTATGTTTTGTAAATTCATAAATCTCTAGGCAAGCTTTACAAACAAGGTGCTCATGTGATTGTCAAAAGAAAGCCATTGTCTTGTCATAATTCAGAACCGGTAGGTTTGTCAAACCCATCGCATGCTGTAGCTAGTTGCCTGCATTACGTTGCCCACATTATTTTCGACCTCGAGCGCATGAGCGCAATCGAAGACTTAACGCAGTACGTGATAGTTTCTATTCATCATTGCATTCAGACTTCTGTTCATCTCTCACTCTCAGGAAGCTTGAAAACACATACACAGAGATCGCTCGTATAAAGTCAGATGTAACTTCTTCGTTAACCTCTTTCTACACAAATTCTTCTTCCATTTCGATCGAAGAAGCGATCAAATTAGCTTCCAAATATCAAGAAATAACACAAAACAAACCTGATGGTGAAACTCATTCAGCTCTCTCACAGCTGAGCATCCAACTTCGTCAAGTCATGACGCAATTACAATTCGATTATCCCGGCAAGTCGGCTGAGAAGGAGCTTTCCACGCCTTCCGTCCATGCTAAATGCGTTCTTTCGTACACTGAGAGTCAGCGAGTAAAAAGGCAAATCGAGACATCGGAACAAATGCTTCTTTTGATAGAGAAAATCATTTCAATAGACTCTCAGTTGCGTCAAATAGATGCTTTACTTGGCGAGGACGAGCTCGTAAAGGCGTCGAATCTAGTAAAAAATGCTGAAGCAATGCTCACAATGTTGAAAGATGCGGAAAGAAGCGAAGTCGTAGGCAAAGGATCTACTTCGTACATTCTCAAGGTCATGGAGATGCAGTGGCTAAAGAAGAAAACACGCGTGGAAACTCACATTTATCGGCTTTTTGACGAACTGGTGCAGTGGGAAGGAGATAGTGTCCGTATTCTTTCTTCGTTAGCAAATCTAGATGATGAACTCACAATTGACGCATCTGGCCGAAAAAGAATACTCTCTACAGAACTTTGGAGCGCAGCGGAAGTAATGGGCATACAAATTTCGACTCTAGAGGATCTTGTAGAGCAGACTGTGGAAAAGATCATTCAGCCATCCCTGCAAACATCAACACCTAAGAAGCTTCATTTTCAGCACGAGAAGGAGTTCAGCCGCGTAGCACTTCATGATTTGCAAAAGGGGACATCCGAAACGCAATCGTCAGACCCTAAGAGCAATAAAGCATCGACTTTTCATAGAAAGATATTACTGATCGCTGATGTGCTTGTGGAGTTTTTTCGCCAACTATTTACTGAGAAAAGCACACTGAGTGGCCAGTGGATGGAGCTCATGTGGAAAGAGCCCGGAAACCTGGAAAAGATTCTTCTGGATTACTTTGTAGAGCAACTTCCTGCAGACAAGTCCGTCCTCGCTTCATTAGCATCTCAATTTCGAGATTTGGTAAATCCCTACGAAGCACAGAAACTTTATCCGACATGTGATTTTTTAGATGAGCGAATTCGTGGATAAATTGAGCATTGGAGATCTTCATCTGTCCATCCCTAGTCAGCTTTTGAATTTTGCAGACCACATATACCAGTGAGATGAAAATTATCAACGATATTTCACATGAAGCCTTTTTGAAACGCGTTCTGTAGCTTCCATGCGAAAAAACGCGTTCATTCTATCCTTTCCTTGGGTCGAGACTACATGCGACGGAATTATTGCGACTCGATCAAAATCACTGGTGCCACCGAGCGTTGTAGCTTGTTCAACACAGAACATGTTGGCAAGTGTGGTACAGGAAAAGGTCTGAACAAGGGATGTCAAAATGGCGTTCCTGATCTGAGCACACAAGAGTCCGATGATGATTTCGGCCAAACGTATTTCCAGATGCCAGACTATCGGATCTCTACTTGTGTCCATGACCTCTTAGAATTAGCTCATCAAACGCTCATTGAAGCGTGCGAGAGTGATGAGCACAGCGCGGAAGTCTTGCTCAGTGCAGTCAGAGACCTTTTTTTCTTATTTCGAATGATGATTCCGGCTCTGTATGTGGACACAATTACCAACGACGGACGAATTTGCATGCTTTATCACAATGATTGCATGTACATCACATACCATATGTTGAGCATTGGATTTCACTACGCTAAGCGGTATGTGTGCTATTAAGTCTCCAGAACTACTATCAAGCCATCTTCCCCAGTTTTCCGAGCTCTATTCAGAGTAAAACTACAATGATTGACCTCGTACCAATCTTCCGTCGGAGTGCCGAAGAAACTCTCTCACAATTCACTTTATCTGTTCGAAAAGAACTTCTCTCGAAATTGCAATCCCTTCCGGTACGGAACACTCAAATGGCTTCAACCTTTGCTGACGTACTTTTAGCTGCCTTCTCAAATGTCATCTTTGGACCAATATGAAGACTATGTGAAAATGGTCAATTACAAGATCAGCAATCTAAGCTCGCCATGGAAGGAAGGTCTACCCGGCGTATTATATCAGCGTATGATCGGCCTGATGGTTGAGCCTCTCCTATGTGCATTTATGGATCGCATCGTGACTAAAGAGGTTCGCTAAGGAATATGTGCTAGGATGTTGCAATTCTCATCGATATATATTAGGTGATAAGCGTCAGTCGAAGCCCTCAGCTGCATCACATCTTATCCCTTCTTCTAGAGGTACTATGTACTCTGCATTACGAAGTTCTAGTGATTGACGAATCGCTAGTGTGTCAATGCGTACGACTCGACCGCTCAAGCAATAAAATATCTTCCGACCATTGTGCAGCTCCAAGATGTCACCCTCATCCTCGTACATCTAAACACATTTTGTTCAAGCTTTGTCATCTCAAATTACTTCTGAGTAGAAGGAGCCGATTGCTTCCGTCCAAGATATGGTGAATGCTGGAAAAATTGCAGCTTATAATAGAAAGAAAGTCGCCATACTCGTCAGGTAAAATTTGTCTTCTTTACTTACCTGATATAGTACTCATTTCCATCCAAGAGCATTGATTCCGCGTGGCTCCAGACAAGACGATCTGCTGAAGCGGCTTGAGGATGACAGAGCCCATGGAACTGCGACGGAATAATCACAGAGCTGATGACTAATCAATAATATAGTCATATACAGTTCTCATCACGGATTGTCGTCTATAATGCATGCTACTCATGACAGTTTCCGAGCTCTCTACTTTGAGTCGTCGAGTAAATCGTGATATTTATAGTCGCATCTTTCAGCTTCACATTTCTAAATGGCCACAGTTCCTGGCAGCGAAAATGACGAAAGACTTTCTGAGGAAGAGGATGAAGCTGCTAGTTTGACGTCAAGTAGCGAGGGATCCCACGATGAGGATAATGCAGAACAAACTATAGTCGACATGGGTCGTCATGAGCGAATGCAGAGAATTCAGAAAGTTTTGCATGATCAGCTAAAGGGAAATGATCGTCGTATTACGTTGGAATTGCGGGAGAAAGAAGAGGAATTACGTAGAGCGAAAAAGCAGCGCGAAGATGTTGGAGTCGCTCTGTATGGTGTACAGCAACATTTGGCGCAATTGCAATTGGCTCTAGAAGCTTCCCATTCGAAGGTCAATGCTTTCCATGAGGAACGTTTTAAAGCGGAAGATCGACTGGATGAATGGAGAGAGTCGGTGAAGCAGAAAACTCTTGTTGTAGATCATCGACGTGGTGAGCTTCAAAAGACACAGATAGAGCTAGACGGTTTGAATGCTGCACTCCGCCAAGTGGAAGCATATAATGAAGAAATCAAAAGTGAGATTTCAAGGACACAACGAGCTGCTCACAAGACAGAGACTAGTATGACTACGATGGAAAAAGACAAAGTCAAACAGGATCTCTACATTGATAATTTGAATGACCAGATTAAGAACCTGCATGGGAAGATACAAGTTCTTGTGGCGCAACTCAAACGACAAAAAGGAGCAACAATCACAGCAGAGAAGACTGTGAGGGAAGCATCTGAACAAATGGATGCAATCGCGTTTGAGAAAAAGCAGCTAATTCTACAGTGGAAAAGCGCTCTAATCAGCATGCAGAAAAGAGATCGGGCTCTTCAAGCCACACAAGAGGCCATTACGAACGTTCAAGAAGAGGATTTATCTCTTGCAACCGAGATACGTGGGTACACTCATGCGATCGAAAAATCACAGCGTGTGCACGAGACTCTAACTGCAACAACCGAGCGATTCAGCTCCGAAATTCACTTTGTGGAAGAGCAGATCGCCACTTTACAACAGGAACACGACCGACTCTCCGAACGATATAAGATGTTGACAAAATCGCTCAAACAGACGGAGTTACAGGCGGTTAAAGTAAGTGCAGAAGGAAAAAAGCTTGAGGAGGAGGCCGCACAAATTCAAGCACAGCTTGAGACAACTCAGCGAGAGAGGCATGCTCTTGAGGATCAAATCGCTTCAAAGAAGAACGCAGAAACCATTGTCAACAAAGCCGCTTACAATGCCAGCAAAGAAACACAGCGGCTACAAACGACTATGCACGAGAAAGAGATTGCATTAGCCAAAATCCAGAATGATATTGCTCGAGTCAATGTGGAAACCCTTAACATCCAAGCTCAAACAGGTCAGCTGACAGAGGCACATAGCAAATGTGCCGAAGAACTCAAACAGACCGACCTGCAAGTTGAGAAGATAGAAGTGGAAATCCGACAGCGAAATGATGAGATTGAGAAGAAAATGCTACGGCTTGACCGTCTGAACAAAAAGTATGAGCAACTTATGTCCAAAATTGAGGACGAAAATACGGGGCCTTTGGAAGCGACTATAAAAATGATTTCACGGGAAACAGGACAAACTCGAAAGCTCAATGCTGACAAGCAGAAGGAGTGGTTACAACTACAGACAGCACTCATACAATTATCATCTGATTCTCAGGAAATGAGCGAGGTGAATCAGCAGCTCAAAAGCAAAACGAGTGTTTGTGAACAAAAATACTTGCGATTACAAAGTCAAATTGACGCAATGCGAAAGGATATGAAAGATCTCAAATCGGGCATTGAGACAATGCACAACGATATCGTGAAGCTCAATGACCTTATTGCAAATCAGAATTATCGGCAGGATGAACTTTTCAGTATAAATCATGGGCTGGAATTAGAATTCAAACAAGAATTGCGCAGTTTGGAAGCCGATTCTGTTGTTTTAGAAAGTCAAGCTTCCCAACTTAAAATGGATAAGCAAGCATTACTAGATAGAATCGTGGAAGTTGAGCGCCAGGTTTGTTTGTGGGAAAAGAAAATTCAACTAGAGAAAGAGACCCAAGCAGCACTGGACCCAGAGGTTGGTCAAGCTGAAGCGAAGAGTATGGAGAAAGAAATCCATAGAATGCGAATTCGATTCGAGGCCCTTCAGCGAAGTCAGGAGCAGATGTTGCAAGATATGGAGCAAGCAATTCACAAGCGTGATATTATCGCAATGCGGGGACGTAGTAAGAAAGACACAGAGCTCACATACGCGTCATTAACGACCAAAGTTTCGACACTGCAAAACAACTTGCGGAAAATGGAGAAACAAGCGGCGAAGGTCGACAACGAGATCAAAATAAAGCTGGTGCATTCTGAGGATATATCTCTCCAGCTGGAGAAAATAACCGCGGAGCTCAAAATGGAAGAAAAGAAAAGTGTAACTATACAACAGTCAATCAATAATGGACTCTACGAAAAGCAGCGGCTCGTCGACGCTGAGGTGAGGAAGCAAAGATTGCTGAGACGCTTTGATCATTTGTGCAAATCCGGTATGACCAACCCGGAAGAAGACCCTGATTCCGTTCTCAAGGCTCAGCAGGATTGCGAGCGATCGAGAGAGAATCTGGATTCTGTCAAGAATATTGTTGCTAACTTGCAAGACCAAAATCCACATCTTTCGGAAATTTTGAATCGGGTTTTATTGCTCGCGGAGGAACCTCCGGCTGACTAAGAAACGATGCTGAGGTCTTACTTATAATATCTGAGTGAATAAAGCTTACCTCTATTTCTCGAGTGTCAGAGTTTTACAAGCTAAAGCAGATAAAGTACTTTGATGTAGTATGAAAGCTGCATCATTATATAGAAGCTGATGCGTCAAGGCGAAACACATATCAGAGATCGAGCCAGTTGCATCGTAGCTAGCGCCCAAGATGTACTTGTATCTATGGGACCTGATAAGGCCTTAGGTTGATGTGTTTGGCGCTTCTCTACTAGCTCAACATCAATGAACGATCCGACTGAACATTCATTAGATGGCATGCCCAGAGGTGAGACCGATTGTTGCTTATTCTATGTCTAAAACCACAACTTTATATTATTTGACATGACGCTGAGGAAACACTCGGCGACACAATGCAATTTCATCGTTGCCGGGGAGTTCAAGTCTGAGTCACTTAATTGATGAGGATGACGGAAGAAAGAAGGTAGGTCCAATTGGCATCATAATGAATCACTACAACTCGGTTGGTTCGATGAGACTTTATCTGAGTGCAATTTATGCACGCTGCTCAAGTCGGAGTACTGGTGGCGACTAAAGTTTCGTCACTCATATATCCTCTAGCTCATCCAAATGAAATTCAGAGCTAATAGAAATGACGAGCTATCCCTTACACACTTTTAGCTCTTGGTGTCCATTTCTGGTTGTAGATAATGCTACAGCACGAGTCAGCGGATCGTCATTCTACTTCTGATAGACTTCATAATATGCTAACTCACCAAATTCTCAAATCAGCAATTAAAAACAACGGTGGGTTCCAAACCATGAACCCCTTCAGACCTTTTGGATACCTTCATTCATGTGACCGAAAAGGCGTAGAGGTGTCCTCATCAGTCTCATTTTCATCATGCAAGCGATTCCAATTCTCAATGCTCGCGAGCAAGAACGGATATTCGGCATCAGCTGTGGTGACAATGTATCATTTGAAGCTGGATGTTGGGCTCCAGGTGGTGAGTTTTTCAAAACAATCGCACTCAAAAACATTTCTCGGCGAACAATTCGCTTCAAGTACGAGCTACCCGCCACCAAACATTTTAGCATGGACTTTCCCTCCTTTATCACATTAACCCCAGGTATGGATACGAAAGTCACACTGGTCTTCCGCCCTGTTCAATATGAGCATCACGAAGACGTCATCACGTTCTCTGTAAAGATCATCGAAGGAGGTCTAATCATCACTACGGGAAAATTCCGAATTCCAATTACAGCTCATATTGACAAAATTTCTATTGAGCTTCCCACGAAAGTTGACTTGGGCTTTTGTCCCGTAGCCGAGGTGACAGAAAAGACGCTAACTATGCGAAATGCAGGGCAGATTGATGTCAACTTCACCTGGACGGTACCTAGCTTGGCTTTACAGGCTTCACCGAGCTTTTCACCCGATGAAGAGGATACCTCCGGACGCAAAAACCTTTTCGTGATTAGTCCATCACAAGGTCGTATAGCCGCTGGCAAAAGTATAACTCTTAAGGTATTATTCTCTCCGACATGTGCGTCTGGATATGTCGCTAGTGCATCTTGCTCTACAAAGGTAAGTGTTTTGCTCGCTCTCAATCAATCCTGCATCCTGATTTGTTCTGGCAGCCTGAGAAGCATACTGGAAGTGGATCCCAAAGAACCAATCTGGCTTTTATGGAGATAAGTGCTGTGAGCAAATTTCCATACTTGGAAGCCTCCATAACAACAATCAATTTCAAGGAAATACTGCTTCACTCGCGGCTTGCAGGTACCCCTACAGATGAGAATGAAATCGTGCTTCGGAATCCGACCTTGGTCTCCGCGAGTTTTCGAATAAAGAATGTACAAGGCGATCAGGACCAAATTTTTTTCTTCAATCCGGTAGCAGGAGTGGTGGCACCGAGATCAACACTGACAGTACGAGTCAAGTACATGCCACTCAGCTCTGGTACATTTACGTGTGACTATTTCGACGTGGTAACACCAGGATCTCAGCATCAAACTCGTCTTACTTGTAAGGGTAGTGTCATAGGTCCTCGCGTTAGCCTTTGGACAAGAAATGCTAGCTCAAATCTAATTCCCACATCCTCAATCAATTTTCGTGATGTCCCAGTTGGGAGTAAAGTTTCCAGAGTATTGGTCTTGAGAAATGAATCAGCTGTGGATGCATATTATCACATAGATTGCCAAGCCCACGGAATATTTCAATTTGAAACCATCAGCGGTAAGATCGCAGCCCACACGGACATCAGCATCACAGTAATATTAACTGCAAAGCCGGCGTACGTCGGTAATTTTTATCGACGTATATTCGTATTGCTCCAGCATCAGAGCTCCCTTTTTCTTGACATGCTGGCCACATCATTCGATGAGAAACTCCGTCCATCCCCTTTTGAGCAGGCTCATATTGATGCATATCGATGGCGCGCCAAGAACGGTCTAGGCTGCTCAAGCCCGCAACAGTTGGATACTATTTGGAAAGATGAAGGGGAAGACTTTTTCCTTTCCAGTGCAAAAGCGCTCGGTCGTTTGTACTTGGATGAAAATATTGAAAGCAACTCAAGCAATGTTGCGGGGAATATATTAGCTCGATATCGTCGACAGCAGCTTGAAAAGGAGCTTATGAATCCCAGTGGGGAAGCAACTCTGGCTGAGGTGGGTGTCTGCAATGAATATTTCGAAAACGCCGAAAGTCAGTCGAATCCGATTACTTTGAGTGTTTCACAGAATCAGTTCTCGGTTCCATTCCTCGATTTTGGATCAAGAACAATTCCAAGTGCTCCTAACAAGAAAATCTTACATATTCGAAACAACACGCAAGCCAAAGTGGTATGCATGTGGCACGTCTCAATGGCAGCCTTTCAACGAGATGATCCTGGAAACTCAGAAACCATTCAGAGTTTCCAAATTCATCCTGTCACCGCGGAAATCGAAGCTGGTCTTGAAGTGGCCTTTCAAGTCGCATTCCAGCCCCAGCAACAAAATAGCTACTACTTTGCTGAGCTTGAGGCATATGTGTCGTTCAGTAGTAATCGATCGTTTCGTCTAGTGAACGTGCAGACCTTTACTCCACCGTGGTGCATCTCTCTCAAGGTTTGTGGAAACACATTCGTCAGTGCCGATTCGCATTACATATCACAGCTTGTCTTTCATGGACCGAGATCAGGTGCCCATGCGACCGCGCCGCAAAAACTACCAAACTCGTCTTTCTCTATGTCTTCAGCAAACCATAGAGTACACTTTCCACCATGTTATCTCAGTGATTCAGTTTTCCAAACCATTATGATCGAGAATACAGGTGATACACCGGCCTTGTTTCAATTCTCCGATGATCCAACAGGGTGCTATGAATGTAGGCCCAACTGCGGCTACATTTCATCAAAGTCTATCCATCTCGTTCAAATACGATTCTCACCCGTGCAATTGGGTACCAACAGAGGCTTCGTGCATTGCATCGTGAATTATTATGAGAGCACTCGGATAAATATCGAATTGATTGGAGTCGGCGCCATTCCAAAACTCACCTTTAATGACCATCCAGACGACTTCGAGTCATCTCTTATCGACGTGGTGTCCTCCAAAGTAGAGGCCAAAGTATACCTCAAGCCAACAGCCTTGGGGCTTTCCTCGGTACGGTGCCTGCAGCTAATAAATGTGTCCAGGATACCACTAGTATATGGCTTTGATATACCAGATATTGCCGACAACGTATTTTCAGTGAAGCCTGATATCGGTCGAATTGATGGTCGCGAGACAGTTGATGTTAATGTTTACTTCTCTCCACAGGCTGAATTGCGAAAATACATGAATCGACTCGTTGTGAAGGTCAAACCGATTAGTTTTACTTGGAAAGCCTGGAATCAATTCACCACAAAGAAGGAACTTGCTCAAGCGCCTATCAGCCGACGAACGCTGCCAATCATCCAAGAGTCTGGAGTACGTGTGATTAGTGAAGCTAGTTATGGTGCTGTAATGTTTGAGCCGACTGCATTGACATTTGATACCGTGTTGACCAAATCAAGTATCAAAAAGACATTCGATATTGTGAATGCAGCGGACTGTGACCTTGCGTATGAATTGGTACAGACAGGGGAATTGACCACGAGTATCAGACATCTAGACTCTGATATCTCAGGTGGTTCTAGACCATTTTCACTCAAATTGGACAAAGTTCAAGGTGACTTGACTCTTTCACACACTAACGGTCTCATCCCTTTGCGATCAAGAAAGCGAATCATTGCCAAATTTTCTCCAAGAAGAAGCGGGTTGTACAATTTTGATATCAGCTGTATCGTTTCGGGCCAACTTCCAATCAGCAATCCAATGTCACCCAGTAACATCTCGCAGCCACATTCAACTGGATCGTGTTGCAAGTTAAGCGCCAACGCATCCTTTCCAACCATACTCATCCATAACATCAGTGCTATGGATACACCAAAGTCAATCTTATGGCGACAATTTAATTGTGATGCATTCAATTCTCACATGTCGTCACATGATATTTTCGAAAGTGACATGAGTGAGTCTGAAGGCATCAACCAAACAGAAATTATTCAGTATCCAAGTGTTGACTTCTGCTTCACTCCAGCACCCAAAGGATCTGCACCTCAGGTAATTTTCATCCAACTTTATAATCCCGGATCTCTTGTGACTCAGTATGAATTACTGCTCCCTGGTGAGGGTAATGTGGAGATGGAACATTGGGCTGATACAGCAATACCAAGTGGTGGAGAGATGGAAACGCTTTCGATTGTTGAAAATCGCATCTTCGATTTCATTCCAAAAAAGGCGACATTGCTGCCACAAGAATCCAAAATGCTTCGACTGACATGTAATTATACTTCTGCTGCATACAATGGAAGTTATTCTCTCCCACTGTTGCTGCAGATCGACAAAGGCAAGAAGATGGTACTCCAACTCCATGGCCATACAATCACGAGCAAGCAACCAAAGCTTTGGGTTTCACGTGAGGAGTTCCGGCTGTTTTCCACCATGATTGGAGAATACAAAAAGCCTCCTAAATTCCACAGGCGGAGGAACGAAGAGGTTAACAAGGAAAAGTATACGATAAATCTAGACACCGCTACGCAGCGTATACAAGTTTTCAATGTTGGTGGTACCAATTTGAAATTAGAAGTAGATATCAATTCACTCAAGAGTCCAGACTCGATCAATTCAGCTCTACGCTGCACCACTACTGCTGGGGATATTCTGCCTGGAAGTTTCGTCTACGTAAACATACATTTTAGCCCAAGAAAGCCTCAAATGATAGAGGCAGACCTCATATTGAGAGCTTACGAAAGCTATGGAACGAAAGGATCGATGACAAAGCGACCATCAGGTCTCATGAGACGTGATATTAGTGACGCGAAGAATTTTGCAGCAGCCGACTTGCATAGGAACGCTTGCTATAATGAAGCTTGCACGATCAAATTGTTCGCAGAGGCTTTCCATCCTATGAAAGAGCCATGCCACTACATCATCGCTGAAGAAGTAAAATTGAACCCCGGCTTGGGATCGACACATGCAGGGTACACATTTGATCTCAGTAAGAGAGAAGATACCGAACAAATCGAAGGGCGTTTCGTTCCAAACGACAATCTTGATTTTGGCCATATTCCATCACACTCTAGATCATCTCGTGTACTTATACTTCGCAATGAGTCGGAGACAAGATCAATGCATTTTGAATGGGACAAAACCAACGATTGTGTCACCAGAGGATGGCTGAAATTTTCTCCAATGTCTGGAGGTGTCGCCAAAAATGGCATATGCTTAATCCGCGTCTCAATAGAAGTTACTGGAGATTGGATACGGATGGACGAAGATGTTGCATGTTTTTTGAGCAGGATTGGTTCAGTTGATGAGAGCAACGATCCCATAAAGGTTCATCAGGGTGGGCAGAAAACCCAACCAGCAGGCATCAAGAAAAAGCATCAGAGCGTAATATCACGATCAACTGCATCACAAGAAGCCATAAAAGATACAAGAGTGGAAAGTGTGGTAGATAACATACAATTGCCCGATGAAGCCTACAAAGAAAGAAAGAAGGAGGCCAACAAGGCTACCATATGGCCACTATATGCTCACATCATCGCACATCCTCTTCCGTTGTGTTTGCAAGAGAGGTTTTTGCATAAGAAAAAAGCCTTCGTTCCCTTGCATCCAGAAGTTGAGATACCAGCTAATCCACCTGTGATGGTCGAAATGCCATCCGAAGAAATAACATCTGCTCGGATGGTCTTACAAGACGTAATGGAGATGTTACTGGCAGATGTGTTTCAGACCAGAGCCATACAGAAGAGCATTGATCAATTATGCAGACCTGATATACTTTCGTCGTCTGAATCACGATCAATGCGGAAGGCTGACGGTATCCATCAAAAAGTACCGCAGGATATTTGTGAGAGATCGTGTATGTTCAACACTTGCTCCACGCTCTTGGAAAACACATTTCACAATGTGCTTCAGGAAATCGCTCATGATTTCAGCTCGAATGACCAAAAGCTACCTTCGAAACAATGTTCATGAACTGGAGTCCGTACTTCAGTAACAGAGCCACTAAGTCCTAATTTTTAATTCCTGTTCAATTTTGCTGATTGAAGTAGTGCATTAACTGAGAGCAAATTCGAAAGAAATGATAAAGGTATTCCCAAACCGGGACTCGAACCCGGGTCGCGTGGGTGAAAGCCACGTATCCTAACCGCCTAGACTATTTGGGATCGCGGTGATGAGGGCTAAATAACTGTTTAGAGAATTAAATATGTTCACGTGTGCCTTCGGACTCTACTATTTTGATTCATGACTTTTTCACAATTGCTGCATTTTGTAACGTTGCCATATTTCACCAAAGCATTCAAGTTAGCTCTCAAACCATCAGAAAAGTATTTTTTAAATACACTGCGTGCGGATATTGTTTTCAGTCTACCCGGCGTGTCAGAATGCGCTCGCGTTTGATCTCTGAATTAATACAGTATGATACGTAACGAAGTGACACTTACTTCCCAACAGATGGAAGCGGTGCTAGCGGGTATTCTTCCATTCGGCTTCACTAGTTTTCAGTTTAATAAAGTCGTCCAGTGAGTATGATGACATAGACGCACTCATTTTCTTGCAGTGATTATTAGAGCTCTACTTTCTAAACGTACTCAACTCATTCGGATGGTAAACACAGTGCGAGTACACGTCCGAAATACGAGAGGATAGACTGATTATGCTGATCGCAAGGAGTACCTCTCTGCGCACGTAGCAGTATCAAAAGAGCCTGAGTAGTTTCACCTTAGAATCAGGCCGCTTCGTTAGTCACGACGAATTATGACCCGACGAGTTCTTTGGATCGTCATGTACTCTGATGTACAACTAAGAGTTCAATTGCGAACAAGCAACTCAATTCCCACACCACTTGTCACTCCACTTCATGGAACACCTAGCCAGATATGTAGAACAAGACAACAAAACTTCAGAAATACAATATTGGATTACGTAGAGGTATTACAAACCATACGCGGTGTCACCACCGGCCACGTATGCAAGCTACTTTCCAGCTCCGAACCTTGCTCCTGACAATACGAAATTAGCAAGTCATCACATACTTGTTCAGCATCTTGGCTAGGAGGGTGATGTACACAAACCAGCACCATGATCGGGTATTTATGAGCATACGCTCCGCATGGATGTGTACCCTAGCAACAGCATATAGTATCTGGCACAAAAATGTTGTGGGATTTGAAAGTCGACTTTGCTTAAGGTTATAAATCTCGACCTTGCCTCTGTTATTGAAGTCAAGTCTATCTCGTGAGCTCTGACAAGCGCGACTCTGATGTGATACTTTGTGATAACGAACTCAAGGGCTATTTGAAAAATTAAGCAGATGAGTCAAGCAAAAGAGTTATCGCCATCAAGTAAGATGACCATCATGGAGTGGAAGTTTTCGAAGATACCAGTGGTCGCTATTCATTTGCCTTCACATTTTACTCAATGTTGAGCAGCGCCGTGACATCGAGTACTTATTTCGTTTCATATTAAAAACAAATCACTGTTCTTCGTTCAGTATACGGTAACGTGAGGTACTTTCGACATGAATCGACCTGATACCGAATCTTTGTTCAAGATAAAACGCATTCTCAGCATCGAAAGCAGTGATGTCGATACTAATAATCAACCTACGTCATCGCGTGAATTTGATATAGGTGCTGTGGCTGTGCATACGAATGTGTCAAAACAGTATCTGGCATTTTCGATTGGAGCAAGCAGTAAACATGCAAATTCAGCTTCCACGACTTCATTGGAATATCCTTCTTGCCCTCTAATAGTCCGAAGTATCGAGGAAGATGGAAAAGTTCGATTTTGGCGATTTGCGTTCACAAAGTGCTTCAGAAATTCAATTGATCGATCTATGCCACTATCCAAGTCTCCAACCAGGCGATCATCTTTTCCTACCACGTCCATTTCAGCCTCCGTGACTTCACAGTCAGAAATGCCGTCTATCGAGAAGTCAAAAAATGCCGAATGCTTAGTTGCACTCGACTTCAGCCCTGAGGGTGATTGGTTAGCTGCGTTGTCACTTATTAGGAACGCGTTGTATCTTATCCCAATACAGTCTCTTATCAAAAAGACGCGTACACACCAGTTGGAGAAATCCTTATACGCTTCCATGCATATGGATGATAGCCCCAACATTCGAAACACACGCAATTTCGCTGTGGACAAAGGGATAATGAATCTCTCACCAACTGTGATGAGTGTCCAAATGTCTTCCTATCTTCGAGCAAAAAATGAAGCCGGAGGCTGTAATGGCGCAAAGTATCGGTCAAAAATTGCGAATGATGATTTGTTGATGAGCCTCTTGACGATTTCTCCTGATATTGGCACATTATCATGCTGTCGATGGTGGCGTAGCTTGAATGGAAAAAATTATTGTCTTATTGGGGGAACCAACAACCTCATATCGATCGTCAATATTGAAGAGAATCGAGAAGAGTGTCGATGCGACCTCGAACCACGGCAAAAAAATATTTCGACATGGATTGAATTAATCGAGTTGCTTCATGAATCTGTCAATAAACGGCCACAATGCTCAATGTTGGTCAAGATGAGAGCGGTTGCGACTCATTCACTCAGTGATACATGCACGGCGAAAGAGAACTTCGTTCGGTATCGCAATGAATTTGCTGCAGCACCTGCTTACTACTACCGCGTCTTACTCGAAAGACAGGTATTCGAACCGCGAACTTGTGACATCTCCGGACCTAGCAGTGCACTAAGAATCAAAACTTTTCAAGAGTCTTATCACGAGAAGCTGTTTAGCCCCCAGCGAATGCACAATGGCCGCTTTAGAGATGTTTTCTCAAAACAGCCGCTGAAAGATCCAGCTACTACATTAACGTGTCTGTATGCGATCAATGGAAAACAGTACAGCGAAGCGTGGATCGCTGCTTACTCTGCGAGTGAACGAAAAGCAATGCTTTACTTGAACACGGCTGAAGACCCGGAATCGATCTATACGTTCCCGCCTCTAATTGAGAAAGGAAACGTTGTTACGAATGTTGAGATGCTCTACAGCTCTACAGACCTGATGCTTTTGCAAGGAAGTTTGGACATGACAGACTCGCAAGACGACGCAAAGCAAGACCGAAAAAACATTTCAGTGTGGGTATCTCTTCCCTCACGCCAAGTCGGAATGGAGGAAACAATTCCACAAGAAGCCCGTATTGTGCATCATTTGTGTCTACATAACAATGAGAAAATCAATGCAGTGCTGCAAACAACGTCGATATCGAAGAGATATCCCAAGTGTGAGAAACTAAGAGATGTGTCGCAAGGTAATGAAAGAATTGAAGCAGCCGGGCAGACGATCTACATCATATGGACCGATCACAATGTCTACGAATGCTACACACAATGGTCACGGCTAGCATTGTTCAAAGCTCTACGGGAACAGACCATAATGCTATCGGATGGCCTTTGTATCGGGTATGCGCTAGGAGTTGATATGGCTTCTTTGTGTGAGGTGGTAGCAGATACATTATGCGATGATGACCACTTGAACGATTCAACGGAATCAGAAATCGCAACAGAGAGAGAAGTAACATCAAGGAATGCCATTAGTGATGGCAAGAGCCGTACAACCACAAAGAATCCTTACAATCAACGTGAATGGATCAGGGAACTATATACTGCATCGCGAGTTCAGCCGTACAAAGCAATGAAACAACTTCGAGGCATTGGTGCGAATTTGCAAGCAATTGCATTTGGAAAGCAATTTTCAGTACATAAGACAGACAATATGACAAAGTGGGGTGACGGTGTAGCGAATTTGAATGGATTGCAAATAGAAGAGCAGAGGCGGGTTGCCGAACTTCTCATTGATCTTCTCATGGAACAAAATACGAAAAGTATCTTGTTTTCGGACAACGGACTCATGGATTTATGCAAACAACGGACAAACCATTCCGAAGAAAAAATTGAGGAAGAATGGTTACTGAATTTCCTCGAACAGAATATTGATTATGATTTTCAAGCCGTAATCGACATCAGCATACACTGGCAACTGGTGGATTTGACTCTCAAAGCGGGTCTATTTCGGAATGAATTGGAGTATGCCTTGGACAAGTTGATCCAGATGGGAATGACATCGTCGATTACTACGAGCACGGTTGAAAATCTGCTTGAGAAAAATCCACAGGTAGCCAAAATTCTCACTATGCCCAAATATCAAATCATCTTACGTCAGCTACCCAACTCGGTACAATTAAGAATCGTTCTACATGATTCTGACATTGTGCTGGAATATCGAGACTGGATAGTGAGAAACAGCCTATCATTCTCTGTGCAACAATGTGTCTTGATCTTGGACAATCTTTCACCACCGACAGCAGGATTATGCCCTCAACATAAACCAGTAGACACGCTTGTAGATGTTGAAAATGGCGAGTGCGACAAAGTCACTCAGGAAGAAAAGTCAGAATTCTATTTGACGCTACTACTTCGGATAGTAGGCGAAATTGAGCAACCCGATCACAAATATTCACAACAGATATTACACCAACACATAAAAACAATGAAAGGCTCATACAGACCATCGATGATTTTGGCTCGTTGCGTCGACTATCAAAACTGGGAAGCTGCCGCCGAGTTGTTTGAGGCTCACGGTGCTTGGATTGATGCAGTAGAATGTAGACTCCGATGTCACTCGACTATAGCTGGAAATGCCAAGTCAGACCTCACACAAATAGGACCCGATGATCTGCTGTGTCTGATACAAAGGCTCGTTCAAGACTCCTCATCCAACTCCGATATTGATGAAGACATGCGAGAATCAATTTTGTCGCGAATATTGGTAAAGTGGTTACAATTTGGATTCTCTATCTGTGACTTGGAAGTATATATACTTGACGAGAAGAACTTCCGTCACTTGCAGCCACTTTTGTCGTCAATCTTGTACTCTGAAGTATACGAACGGGTGGGAAATATCAGAATGGGACTCGAGAGCAAACGCTCAAGCAGTAATGGTCAAAGCACACAGCGAAAGTGGCTAGCACAATGCTGCGAGATTCCTTTCTCGGGCCGCTTACTCTATCGGCTAAGCATGACGCTCGTGAATTCCTTACGAGCCCGAGCCGAACACATACCGACGAAGGCAAAGAATTTGGATGAAATTGTGGACGTGGTTCGAGGAAGTATTCGCGCCAACGATAGAAGGATATCAGCTATAGAAGTCCCATCCCATCTATCTCGTGTAATTGGCAAAAGCGATCCACTTGAAACCCATGTGAAAGTATTCAGCTGCGGCCATCTCTACCCCAAACGTGTCTTTGAGGAAGACATCTTACCAGAGTTTGAAAAACAAATGAACGCCTTACCTTTGCCTCTCTTCCAAACAAAGATGTCACTCATAGAAGAATGGCGACGTCAAAGCAATAGAGCTACGTGGAACAAAAACAAAAGGCAGGTATCTGACTGTAGAAGCGGCATGTTAATGGAAGCGCCGTGTCCTTTGTGCTGCTTGAATTATTTCCGCATGAAAATCGAAGAACAGGATCGACAGCGCTTCACAATGGGAGACGCAATGCACACTGGCACAGGTCGGTCAGATAACGCAGAATGCAGCTACTACTTTATTCACACGCAGGAGAACCAGCATCTCTCTCCCAATGTGGACGATCCTAGCAACTTGGCTTTTGAGAAAAAGAGTAAGATCACCGAAATAACAAATGGTCTGGAATCAAAGTGAAGAATAAAAAGCAGCGCAGTGAAACGCTAATATGAAATGCATACTATACGAATGTTGAACCATCAGCATGACCGGGTCAGTTTTTCTCCATATGATTAGGTGCAGCAAATGCTTGGGAGCTGCTGGAGAATTGGACGGACCGGTTTTCAGGCCAGGCTGGTTTCGAATCTGCCCAAATATCGATGCTTTCGAAGGTTGCATGCCCATAAGATACCACGGATATCCCATCAGATGCACCTTCAGTCGCGCAAGGGTAGATTCGAGCGGACAATGCCACACGATCGTTCACAAAGACTTCCACCACGGAAACGTCAACGAAAATGCGGAATTTCACATTCTCTTTTCTGATAATACATTTTCCACTACTGCCATCTGCAATTTGATACGCGTTGAAGAATGCATTATTGGATTCTGTGACAGGTTTGTGATCAGGTGTGACTTCCGGACACGACATGTCGGAGCTGTTAGTGCGGTTGATGGTTAACACATGGGTGGTGTCATCGTAAACCACCTCGGTGAACTCTTCATTGTTGAGACCACGTCGAACACGAAAGCCAAAGCGCGATCCCGTGAAACTAGAGACTTCTGCGAGAATCTCGAAAGATTTGCTGTTCACTGGAAGGACTTGCTCCTGATCGCTTACATTCAGATTTGATATAGACAGTGTTTTTGGTCCACGCATTTCGGCGAGTGCTTCGAGTGGTTGAAACGCCAGAGTCTTGATGGTGCTAGTAGAATATTTTTCACCTCCACAGTCTGAATACCGGCGATTTGTGACCATCCAAGGTGCTTTGATGGATAGATGATTCAAGGGGTCGAAAACGTTTGATATCGTCTTGATGCTTACTTCACGTGGCAACGCGTGAATCCCGTTCCAGCCTTGAATCTGCTCATGTCTGCCGTTCTCTTCCGTCATCCAAGCGTAAACGACCGTCTTATTTGTTGCTGGATCCTTCAACACAGTACTCGCATACCAGACACTACGGTCTGCGACTCCGACCATCTTGGGATCGAAAGTAACATTCGTACCATTCCTTACGAAATCACCAACCATCCACAGAATGTAGTGACGATTGTAATTCTCGACTGAAGTGAGAAAGACATTGTGTATTTCTCCATCCTCATCTGGAAGCTCCATATACACCGTCATTTCAAAATTGTATCCAAAATCACCGCTCAAAAAAGGGTGATAAAAACTAGCATTTAATGGACGCGAAAAAAGCAAGCCATGATAATCCCACGAGAATTGAGACTTTCCGATGTACAGAAAGAGACATGGCCCTTTGCCTCGGATACCACCAGAAACTAGCATGTACGAGTTTGATCCGTTCTTGGAATTTTGAACGCCAAAGGCAGTGTCCAAAGACTTGGATTGAAACAAATACGGATCGCGCCATCCAATTATGTCATATCCTGGTGGACCACTTTCAATCAGAGGTGTTGGATACTTTTGCCAGGTTAAGCCGTTGTCCAAAGTTGTTGCAACCATGACATGTTCACCATGCAAGTAGTCGAGTAAGAAGTTATCTGGTAGTCGAGTTACACCAGTATAAAAGATGTACATTTGTCCGTTGAGATCAGACTTGATTGCTTGACCCGAGAAAACACCCAGACTGTCCCATTTGCTGTCAGGCTTGAAAGCGATCGGAAGGTCAGTCCACTCCACTTGATTACGAGACACCGCATGACCCCAGTGCATGTTGCCCCAGTCGGTCCCAGTTGGATTGAACTGATAAAACATGTGATACAACTTTGAATCGCTGTCGAAATATGGAGCGCAAGGATCGTTCATCCAGTTATACGGAGCAGTAAAATGATAGACGGTTCGATATTTGTGAAACAGAGGATCTTGAATCGCTGGCTGGTACGCGAACAGCTTGGAAGAATAAAACAACGACGTTGCCAAAGCAATCCCGAAATTCCTCATAGCTGCTTGAGTTGTTGATGTTGGTTTGAAGCGGCAAAATTAAAAGTGATAGACCATACTTGAATGTCAGTGCTTCATGCTACGCTTTCTGCATTCCTTATTTCCATGTCGTACGTTGTGAGACCACAAGGAAAGACCCTGTTATCTATCCTTAGGATGATCCATCAGCGCTGGGAAAGACTTGATTTTCGACTGCTGTACTTCAACCCAAGCCGCGAACTGGCTAAATTAATGCAATGCGGGCAAGTTGAGGCGACTTATTTGGTGTTCCACGCAAAATTTGTGTGAGGGACTTCAGTTGAGTTTGGGAAATTAGAACCAAAAATGCAACGTTTGACTGTCCTTTCCCTTCTTTCATGACCAGAGCAATAAATATTCACCGTTACGCTGGAAGACGTCTTTGAATGGCAAGAAAATGCTTCATTGCAGCTGACTTACTTCGACACCTGAACACTTTACACTTCACACTTCTTCAACCCAACTTGTCTTGATAGAAGGTTCTATCTGTGTGGTGAATATAGAAACAGATCGAACGCTTAAAAAAACTCAACAAGGTCTGTGAATGTTTACGAATGATGATGCTAATGTCATGCCCCGTGCAAATGTCAATAATGTTATATTTCAGCACAAAATCTTAGAGGTAGGTATCAAAGGCTTGTTACAGCTTGATGGACAACATCTCTTGAAACCTGAATGAAGCAAATTGTCCGCTTCACAGGTGACAGTGAATATTTCGAAAATCCATGTTATTAGATTAACGATAAATTGAATACACTGTTAGAAGCTACTCTTGGATTGAGAACGGTGCTGCTTGTTCACACATTACATATCAGTCTGCGTTCGACCTTGAATTTGATTATTCAAATGCAGGCTACGAGGAAACACTGGCAACTTGTGCCTAGGGTGTCACCAACGATGCAAAACAGGCTTAAGTGTAGAGAGATAACAAACTAGCATCCATTTTTTTAACTTCCAGGCAAACTAATAAGGGGATATCTCTCCTTATATCGGATGCGAAACTTCGCTTATCATTGCAGCTGGATGCACGTATAGCTGTGATATCGGACAGGATTTACAATGTCTGCCACACTTCCCTGGTTATTAATAGGAGTTGTGACCAGCGGGTGTCTATTATTTCTTGCGTTCGTTTCCATCACATCGACCACATAATTTCCTCAGCAAATTGAAGATATGAGCTTCAGTGCTGAGCTGCCTCAGCCATCTAGACATGAGAATGTCGATTCCGTACTTGCGATTAGCGATATTTCTCTTGAAGAGGTATCCTTCACGCATCTCTTATCAAAATGAGACCGAAAAAATCTTTATATCCTGTAAAAGATTTCATCACCTCACGGAGCGTCAGGTCAAAGACCCTTGCTCAAAGTCAGTAATGAAGAAGCTTTACGAATACTGATCGCGCAAGTTTGTTGTTGGATTAGAGCTATAGTTTCGAATGATATCATGATTTGCATATTTTAGGTCGTGGAATGTTGGAAATGCAATGCCACCAAAACAAATCAGTCCTTGGATACCACTTGGTGGAGGAAATTTCGATATAATAGCAGTAGGCTTACAAGAGTCGAACTACAAAGAAAAGGATCGCGATGAGAAGGATTTCGCTGCTGTCGGAATCAAAGACATATACCAAGGGGTTTCTGACTGTGTGGAATCAAGATCAAAGAAGGATAGCATCTCTGAATCTGAAGACAAAAATTGCTTAGATAGGTTTCTAGATCCGACTTCTACTGCTCAGCCAGCAATCCCTGGTGGCGAGGTAGAACATGATAACTCAATTAATAATGCTGGTGGCCAAGACGTCATTATCAAGCGTCCACGCTCACATAAGTCATACCGGAAAGTGAAACGAATCGTGCGTAAAGTAAGCGAGAATATACGAGATTCTGTCTCCGACGCTTTTGACTACTCGTTCAGCAAGCAATTACAGCAACAATTGGGAGAGCATTACATTTTGGCAAACAAAGTCGAATTGATGGAAATGAGACTATTCCTCTTCGTACACGAAAAGCATACTGTCACTGCTGTCGAAAAAATATCCATACCAACAGGCCTTGGCAGTGTACTGGGAAATAAAGTGGGATGATGTTTGTTGTATACCCAAGATCAAAACTTGATATTTCTTACATAGGGAGGACTCATTTTGAAGTGTGTGATATCGAACACATCATTATGCTTCGTGAGCTGTCATTTGGCTGCCCATCAAGACCAGAAGTTCTTAGAAAAGCGCAATGCTGATGTATGTAATTGCACGAGTTTGTTAAGCGGTGGTATCTAATGATTGCCTGATAGTGCGCCACCATATTGGGAGCGCATGTAGGAAAAAAGCACGTTTCCCTGGATCATCAATTTGACTATTGCTTTTGGTTCGGTGACTTGAATTATCGGGTGGATTTACATCATGCCCCCAGCAGTACTACTACTGATATCGCCGAGTTAAAGAACCTCATTCCAGTAAAGAATGGGATGTCCGATGGAGCATCAAAATTAATTTCTCACGAAGCTCATTTTCAACAAGTTCTTGAGCTAGTGCACGCGAGAAAGTGGGAGATCCTGAATGAGAGCGATCAATTACGACATCAAATTGATTTGAAACGATCTCTCTCAGGGTGGCGGCTTCCACCTGCTTATTTTGCGCCAACCTTCAAGAGGCTGCGCAACACTGAAAGTGAATTCAATGTTAGTACTATATCATCACTTACAAGTGTACGTGCTTACCCTGTGTTTTACTAGGATCAACGAGTGCCTTCATATTGTGATCGCATTTTATATACTTCACTCCCTGGCCATCGAGAGAAAATTGAGTTGGACTACTTTTCCAGTTTCGAATCTCTTAAAACTAGCGATCACAAACCTGTACACGCGGCGTTTACTATTCACCCGACAAGCCTCCTTCTGATCAACATGGGTTTATCGATTGCTGACATGAGTCAGATCGATATCACAGACCTATGCGCAAGAAATCTACTGGCGATGGACATCACAGGAACAAGCGACCCTTATGTAACGCTTTAAATTGGAGCTGACTCGAGAGAATCAAATCACTTTTTGCGTGCATGTAGATTAAGTTCTGTACCGTCCCGAAGAAAGCAATTAAGATTGATTCAACGGGCTCGCATCCGGTCACCGCCATCAGGAAGGCTACACTTTGTCCAAAGCAAGTGTTTTCTACATTCTCAGTGGCGGTATCGAAATCTTATTCTCTTTTCTTCTCGCAGCTGGAAAAATCATCAAGTTCCAAAGCTAAGACTCCTTGCAAATAATCGAGACGATATTTCAAAAATACATTTGATTTTTGTGCTCTTGGATCATGACGCAACTTCAATGGATGATATCTTAGGTATGATATTCCCTGGTTGATTGCAAAGAAGCCCAAGCTTCACTTGGCTTTTCTGTAGGTACATTCGTATTGAACTTGGCCGATGTATACACAACGAAACCACAGTTCCAAGGTTTCAGAGGAGACGTATACTTGCACGGAAAAGCAGCAGGATCAATCAGTGGCAAGATTCGAATCACTTTACCGTCCAAACTCGACAAATTACAAGAGGGATTCATTCCTATTCCGAGAATGGAAATGGCCAAATGTGCTTGCCTCATTACATGAATACAACGACCAGTTTTCAGCGTAATAGCATGATTTGGAGCATCAGCGGGAAGATTGATCACCCTTGCTGCACGTACATCAATTTTCCTGTTTCTACAGCTCAAATGTGTTGTCAGAGTTTAGATATGGTCGATTGTTTGAAAAAAAAGAAGAAAATGAATACTTTTGATCTGTAGCTTCAGCTGAAAACAAGTGCGTATAATTGAAAATCAAACCAGAAGACAACATCGGATCAGGCTCAATCAAATACTGCTAAAACTCAATTGAGTTGTAATTATTTGAACTGTCACTTCCGTCGACTGAGGGCCACCGAGATCACCACCATCGGGATTCTACCAAGTAGTGATATTTTGCCAAACAATTATCCTGGTGAAAGCAAATGGTCGCAGCTTTTGAGGACCATCTACAAGTCCGGAGCAGCAACGACACACACATCATAAGTGTGTTGTTATTCCTGAAAGTTTAAGCACTTACATCTGGTGCAATCGCAATATTTGCGTAAGTGAAGACAGCTCTATCAATAGGAGTCGAGCCATAACTTGACTGTCTGAAAGAGTTTTACGCAACATTTTCACACGCAAGTGACAAAGGTAGTGAGACTTGAAGAAGATCCTCAAGGATCATGATCGACAAGTCGTGCCACTGGAATCAAGCGGACGTGATATTCTTAGTTGGCAACCTCGAGATAATGGTAGACTTATGCTTCAGTTATCGGGGCGAGCTTCCTGTATGTTGCATCTCGAATACTTGATTTCAAGCAGCGGAAGGAAAGACAGTGGTTCTGAAACAGTGAACAATATATATTACAAGAAAAATCTTAGCATGATCTTCAGCTTTTCGGATTGGCTGGCCCCCTACCTCGATATGGCCAAGCTGGCTTCGCATCAGCCCAAATTTCAATAGCTTCGAATTTTACATTCCCGTTGGAGATGATAGAAATTCCATCTGATACGGATGCGGTTTCACAAGGGTAAATCCTGGTAGACAGTGCTAAACGGTCATTCACAAACACTTCCACCACAGACTTGTCAACGAAAATGTTGAACTTGACCGCCTCAAACTTGATGGTACATTGCCCATTGGTATCATCGACAATCTTGTACGCCTCGAAATATGCATGATGGGGGGTCGTGGCCGGTTTGTGCTCTGAAGTCACCTCAGGGCAAGTCATGTCAGAGCTATCAGTACGAATAATGGTTACTAATCGTCTGCTGTGATTGTAAATAATTTTCGTAAACTCCGTATTAGTCGTACTGAGTCGGACTTTAAACCCAAATTCTGCATTACCCGCAAACTGAGTCACCATTGCAAGAATTTCGAAGGATTTGCTTTTTATAGGAAGAAGGTATTCACCTCCTTTCGGCAAGTGAACTTCTGGCACGGAAAACGTTGTTCGTCCACGCAATTTCCTCAATTCTGGCGAAGGAACAATTTTCAATGTCTTGATTGTACTTGTCTGGATTGTTTGTGCCTCACATTTCAGCATCTCACGCTTAGTAACAACCCACGATGCTTTAACCGATAGGCGATTTTGCGGGTCATAGATATTCCTGATGGTAATGATACCAAGGACACGGCTTAGTGCATGCATTCCATTCCACCCTTGCGGCTGGCTATGTCTTCCATTGTCCTCGGTAATCCAGGCAAAGGCGATGTGGTTCTCACTTTTTGGATCTTTGAAGATAGTGCTCGCATACCAGATACCGTTGTCGGCAATCCCGACCATTGCGGGCTTGTAGACCACCTTACCGTCTTCCCTCTCAAAAGAGCCTGCCATCCACAGTACCGAATGCACGTCACCGTTTTCAATGCACATGAGCATAACATCAAATATATTTCCATCCTCATCTGGTAGCTCCACAATACTTGTCATTTCAAAGTTATCACCATAGTTGCCAGTTACAGCTTCCTCACCGAACGAACTACCCGGCAACGCTGAGAAAAGTAGTTCTTGATAGATCAACGACGAGAAGTCAGATCCGCTGTAAAAGAACACGGCTGGACCTGCCCCTCGAATTCCTCCTGCAAGGATCATGTGTAATTTTGTTTCATCCGAAGAAGGTTTAAGACCCAGGGCGATATCCAGTGAGCGAGATTGAAAGAAATAAGGATCACGCCATCCAGTTACCTTGAAGTCTCCGGGAGAGTATAGTATAAGTGGCTCTTTATACTTTTGCCAAGTGAGACCATCGTCACGAGTCGTAGCTGCCATCACATGTTCACAATGTGAGTATTCAATTTTATGACTAATTGGTAAGCAGCTGGCACCAGTGTATACAAGGAGTATTTCATTGACTCCATTCCTGGACGACATGACTGCCTGACCCGAAAATACACCCTTACTATCATATTGGCTGTCAGGTGAAAGAGCGATCGGGGCATCTACCCATTCCGCTAGATTCTTTGACGTAGCTTGACCCCAAGTCATATTACCCCATTCCGTATCAAATGGATTCAGCTGATAAAACATATGATACATTTCAGTCTTCGGGTTCCAATGTACTCCGCAAGGATCATTCATCCATTTGCTCTCAGCGATGAAGTGGAAGACTGGTCGATATTTCGAAAACAGGAGATTAGACTCGGATTTATTTGCATTTATTGGAAGATTGTTCACCCACAAGTTTGCTAAATACAAAGCAAGGTACTTCATGCCCGTGCTCTTTGTTCCCTTTTGTTACTTATTGCTTCGTGTGCGCAAGTTCAGAAGTGATTAGCAGCTCAAGATAATCTGGAAGTAATTGCTTGGAGTGACTAGCCCAACAGAGGTATCTGGTCGGCTCGTAGCGGCTGAAGAGAACAACAAATACACAGCTTCAACCATCTTGATGCTGTAAGTGTGTTCTTTTTGCTGGTGTTTATAATGTAACAATTGGTGAAGTTCTTAGAATGCTGCGATTTCTCGACTTGAAGTTACCATTCAGGTTCAAGAGCGTAAAGGCGATGCGAGAAGCCTATACGTTCAGTAAGCTCGTATCGGAGGAAAACAGAAACATGTATTTTTATATATAGCTGACCAATGCATCAACTTAAGTTCAGCTCCAAACATAAACAGGACATAACAGGCGTTTCCCTGCCCTTTGTATTCAGCATGTCACCTGGTCACTTGAAAGATATATCCACCTACTGAAAATATTTCGTGCCATTCATTTCGCTGACTTTAAATTCCTTCATCTCCCTAGTCTAGGTATTCCTCTTCGATGCATGGATTGGAACGTGTACTATATACAATATTTGCCGAATGGACGTACGTGGCCCTGCTCGGATCGGCAAACCTGGTACCTCTGATACACGACTTGTTCTATTGAGTCTGATATTCATTCATTCTGCATGTTGCTGCTTTAAGTAGACCATTTGACCCATCTTCTTATCAGCTTGGGGATAAGTACACTCGGATTCCTTATTGAGACAAAAAATCCAACTGAACTCGGGATCTAAGCGCAAATGATAAACGCAAACGATGGTCAAGTTCCCTGCGAGTCAAGCGCGCAATTGATTACTCCCCAAACTCCTGTAAGGTCACATTAGGGCAGGGAGTAGAAAAGAGTTGTTTCTGTATAACCTGAAGTAAGACCTTACGTCCATGCGACCCAGCGCTACAGTACGATGCTTGGTTACATCTCCATGAGAATATATCAATGATCACAAGGAAATTCTATTGCTCGGTTGACGACGTATTTTTTTATTCGCTCTGCCTGCATGCTTTCAATGCGTGATAGAGTAATGTTCCGGCTCCTTTTAACGTGAAGCGAACATATTCCTAGCTACAAATGTCCTCAAAAACGACCACACCATCTCATTTCTGGGTAGCGAACAGGTAGGCCTCTAAGCCACGCTATCTTTACTCACAATTTTGCCGCATGACACCTAGTACTTGTATTGTCGAGTAAAGTAATTCCCGGATTCGATATACACTCAGCCTTTCAGCGAGTCTTGCTCTATGTATCTTCGTGCCATTGGTGCACGCCATTGCATCGAATGTAGAATGTGGCAGAGGTGCCCGCTACTACGCGATGCTATCTCGTCATCCATTAAAAGTAGTTGTCGCGCATTACGATTTCTCGTAAATTGCTACTTCCACCATATCGAATAGTTTGTAGTGCACTCTTTAGGAGCTCCTTCTCACCAAGTTAGCATTCAGCAGCCTGCCATCACAATGCAGTGAGAATTCATCATAATTCCATGTGATGCCGTAGTGCCCTCTTTGGAGTCATGGAACTCACATAAACCATTCTATCGGCACCTTCTTGTCAATCACTTTCTTATCAGCCTGATCTTAGATTTTGTTCGCTAGACCTTCCACCGTTTACTTTGCACGCTGGTAAAGTGCATGCAAGTCGGTGTCCACACTGTTTCTGCATTTAGATAACACGGGTCGAAGCCAAACCAGATTGTTTCTGACGTAGGAGAGTTTTATACGATCCACAAAACATCCCTATTATCGCACGGATAATGCATGATAACTTCAAGCCACAGCCTGTGTACTGGAAAATGGCATCACTAATCGGATGGCTAGTTACAAACCGGAAATTCACGACCACCGGGCAATTCGAATTAGTCGTCACGATGGCTAAGGCCAGGTCCAGCATTGATTATACCGCATATTATTTCTTTGATGTTGAGCTTTTCTACAAACTACTGAGTTGAGCTAAAATTCGACTCGATTGATGAACTGGAGAATCCTGGCTGAAGTATCTGGAGAAGTAGATGAAGACCTGTTCACCATCTTGTTCTGCCACTCATAGTCTTCGAGTCAATACATTGAGACGTAAAGGCCAGCGCTCTTGGTTCAGCACAAAGCCAGATTCACAGGATTCCTCTTGATCGTATAGCGTAGCTCAATGTCCCCAATATCCCACTTATCGATCGATTTTGGTGATGATTACACAAAAAATGTCTTTTAAGACTATCGAAAAACCACTTGACCGTGACGATCTCTTGGCGGAAAGCTCAAATCAGCTCGCCTTCTTATATGATACTTTCTCAGTCGTCTAATGGCATTAGTGCAAGAAACTCGCTTGTACGATAGAACAAGCAATTGAAATGCTCGATAGCCACGAGATATTCTTCATAAGATATGTACGCAATCCGAGTACTTGAAAGTTGCCTGATGGTACTGGGCCGTTTCTTAAGATATGTGTAGGATGAAATCTCGTTCGATGTGGGCATTCAGCGCAGTCTGACGCATTCGACGCTGAGAAAAAACGACAGTCAGACTAAAAATGATGCATACATGACATGTCACACTGTCTTCGAGGTTCAACAAGCACTAGTTACGGTGAAAGAATGCTCAATCAACTTTGCTTGTACTTTTACGGCTCGAAATGACCGAATATGATGCAGCCATCTTGAGACCATTGTAAGGGTCGATGCTAACGTTTTTTATGTGAACCAAAACTCAATTTAACTTAAATTTCAAGATATTTTCTACCTTGCGTCGACGTCACATTCCACTAAATTGACGTAATATTTACTTTTGAGATGCACTTGAGTCCTCGGGAAGAAGACCACTTGCTACTTCACAATGCCGGATATCTTGCTCAAAAAAGACTTGCACGAGGATTGAAATTGAACTATACTGAGGCGGCTTCGCTACTTGCTTCACAAGTACGTCGTGACCACAAATCCGTCCGATACCTCTAATCGGCATGATCATGCTACTTTAGACGTTGGAATTAATTCGCGATGGGAAAAGCGTAGCTGAACTCATGGCACTTGGCTCTCAAATGCTTGGCAGGTTACTTCTATTGAATCGAACTTGCATCTGTTTTGACTCGATTCGCTCTAGACGTCAGGTACTTCGTGGGGTTGCCGATATGCTCGATGAGGTTCAAGTGGAAGGAACATTTCCAGACGGCACCAAGCTCGTGACAATCCATTTTCCAATTGTCCTTCTGGATGGTGATATGGAACTTGCGTTATACGGATCGTTTCTTCCAATTCCATCGATCGACATCTTCAGCCAGCCATCAATTGATGATCGGGACGCTTACCTGGTTGATCATCCACCGGGTGAAATAATCACACCAGACGAAGACTTGATTCTCAATGAAGCTCGAAAGCCATCACTTTTGAAAATCACCAATTTATCGGATCGGCCCGTTCAAGTTGGTTCTCATTATCATCTTATTGAGTGTAATCCTTATTTGGAGATGGATCGAGTTCGAGCATATGGGTTTCGACTGAATATCGCGTCCGGTACAGCGATTCGTTTCGAGCCTGGTGATGAGAAGACGGTGTCCATCATACCGATTGGAGGAAAGCAAGTTATTTCGGGCGGTAATGGTCTTGCTTCGGGTTGTGTGGATCCTTCACGAGTACAAGAAATTCTTTCATCATTGCTTGAGAAAGATTATCATCATGAGCCCCAAAAGGACGAAGCAGACCAGCGACTCGCATCGATTGATGGAATCTGCAAAATCCCACGAAGTGTATACGCGCAAACGTACGGCCCAACCACTGGAGATCGCGTGCGATTAGGAGATACGACATTGTACATCTCTGTCGAGAAAGACTGGACTGTGTACGGAGATGAATGCAAGTTTGGTGGAGGCAAAGTGCTTCGGGAAGGGATGGGTCAAAATACTGGTACTGGTGCAGATGAAGCGCTCGAGACGATCATCACGAATGCTCTCGTTTTGGATTACACTGGAATCTACAAAGCTGATATTGGACTGAAAGACGGCCGAATTGTCGGTATTGGTAAAGGAGGAAATCCTGATGTGATGGATGGTGTCGGGGCCAACCTGATCGTTGGTGTTAGCACCGAAGTAATTGCTGGAGAGGGGCTTATTCTGACCGCCGGAGGAGTCGATGCTCATGTTCACTTTATCTGCCCACAATTATGCGTCGAAGCTCTCGCTAGGTAGCACAAAGCATGTTTCAATTTCTGAACTGTTCATGACAGCTATAATTCTTGATCTGCAGCGGACTCACGACTTTGATCGGTGGAGGAACAGGCCCTGCCACAGGAACCAAAGCTACGACCTGCACGCCGGGTCCAAACCACATCAAAATGATGCTGCAGGCCACTGATACGATCCCGATTAATATTGGACTCACGGGAAAAGGAAATTCTTCCCATCCCCTTGGACTGCAAAATGTGGTTGACGCCGGTGCCGTGGGTCTCAAGCTGCATGAAGACTATGGAACAACACCAGCAGCAATCGACCAGTGTCTTACGGTTGCAGATGAAAACGACATCCAGGTTACCATCCACACTGATACTCTCAACGAGTCTTCCTGTGTTGAACATACAATTGCTGCATTCAAAGGCCGCACTATTCATACGTATCATAGTGAAGGGGCTGGCGGAGGTCATGCGCCCGACATCATCAGCGTGTGTGGCGAGAGCAATATTCTGCCTTCTTCAACGAATCCAACCCGGCCGTTCACAGTGAATACGATAGACGAGCACGTCGACATGCTGGTACGAATTCTCTCACTTGAATCTGATGGCCGATCAAACTTCTGGTGTAGATGGTTTGTCATCATTTGGACCGAAACATCGCCGAGGATGTTGCATTTGCCGAATCACGGATAAGAGCAGAAACGATTGCAGCAGAAGACGTCCTTCATGATATGGGAGCGATCAGTATCATATCATCGGATTCGCAAGCAATGGGACGAATTGGCGAAGTCATAACCCGAACTTGGCAGACTGCTGACAAGATGAAGCAAGAACGTGGATGTCTCACAGAAGATACGACGGTGTGGGCAGGTCAATGCGATAATTTCCGAGTTAGAAGATATATTGCAAAATATACAATCAATCCTGCAATTGCACATGGAATGTCACATCTAATCGGGTCCATAGAAGTCGGAAAATGGGCTGACTTGTGTCTCTGGAAGCCGTGCTTTTTTGGTTCCAAGCCAGAATTGGTGCTTAAGGGTGGTGTTATAGTGTATGCGCAAATGGGTGATCCAAACGCATCAATTCCAACTCCCCAACCGGTAAAAATGCGACCAATGTTTGGTGCCTCCGGATCGGTTGCGCCCGGATCGACTTCAATCGCTTTTGTAAGCCAATCCTGCAAGCGTCTCAACATCGCTGATTCATACAATCTCCACAAAAACGTGGAATCGGTGCAGAAGTGTCGTGAATTGACCAAAAAAGATATGAAGCTGAACGATTCCCTACCGAAAATCCACGTGGATGCGGAAACGTATCAAGTACGAGCAGATGGCCTGCTGTTGGAAGCAAAAGCTGCTTCAACCGTCGCGTTAGCCCAACGATATTTCTTGTTTTGAAATGATGGTTTGTGCGCCAAATAAAACCATATTGCAGTTGATCACCACTTGGACTTGAATGAGCTGCTTTTCAAGTTCACGTGAGAATCGAAATTGATACGCGAAGACTCGCGAACTGAATCAGAATCAAAGGTGAGTCGAGATGAGACAAATGAACTCGGTGACGATGTACTAGTTTCTAATATTGCAAAGGATGATACATTGCTGTCGGGGAAAGTGACTCCAGACTCCAACATTGCGGATGGATAACGAGACGATATCACGGATGGCACGTTGCTCTGACCTGTGTAAGCGCTTGTGAGGCTCATACTGGAATCTGCCATGTTAGCCGCTCCAACTTTGACTTGCGTTGTATTTGTTAATGAGGGCTGTGCTGATTCACGATGTACCATGTGCACTTTGTCATCTAGTGATGTGCTCGCTAAAGCTCCTTCTGGTCGCTTTCTCCGTCTTTGTACAAGAATTACGATCCCAATTGCGGCGATTCCAAGGAAAACACCAAGACTGACTAAAACAATACCCATGACATTGTCCTTACCACTAGACGACTTGTTTGACATACTCTTTCCCGATGCTTCGATGGCGCTATTTCGTGATAGTAATTGCTTGACGTTTTTGTCGGCGTTAGTCGTTGAATTTTTTGACTTCATGTCGGGTTTCTTGCAACAATCGCCTGCGAGACAGAAGGAGGTGACCAAGACAGCGTGATCAGAAGGGTAGCATTCATTAAACTGTTGCCGAATAACGCTGCTTTCTATCGCACATACGCCTGCAGGAAGTCGGTGAAGAATAAAGTCGAACTTATCACTGCAAGTCTTTGAGACTAAATCTCCGCAAAACGTAGGATCAACGCTCTCATCCTTCAAATCCTGAGTGAGAAGATATTGAACTGCAGGAGATGAACTTTTGGCATTCATGTCGCCCAAAAGCACCACTGCTTTGTCACTTTGTTGACACAATGAACCAAGACGTTGTACGATCAACTTGGCACCATTATTTTGTGCCAAGTCGTTTCCGAGAGTTTCCCAGCGCGTATTAAGTACACATACTGTGATACCCGTTGGTATATGCTTGAATCGTCCCCAAACACACGTACGATAATGCGTCATGCCCCAGTCAACGGAAGCTACATCTGGATTAGGACCCTATACGTACAACGACATTTAGATAAAAATAAGACCAGAGTAAAGATATGCTCCGTACCAGCCAGAACATTCCAGACGCAATTGGAGCCCAGATATCCTTCTGGTGATAAATAGCATTCCACTCTCCTGAGATTCCGTTAAGTGATCCTGACGAAGCACCAATTGCAGCGTATGTGCCCAGCTGCTGATCCAAGAATCCCTTTTGAGCGTCGGAGGTTTCTTGCACTCCAAAAAAATCTGGGTTTTGCGATGTGATTTGCTGCACAACAGTGTTCTTGCGAATTCCATCCCATTGTGTGCAATGACCACCAGCATCCTCGGGAGCTTGGTCTGTTCGAATGTTGAATGTCATTACTTTCATAATCACTGGATTCTGTGGAGGTGTGGATTGTTGTGGTGGTCTGGATTCTTGTGAGCTCACATGGGAAAATCGTGATGATGATAGAGTAGTGAGAATCATGCAAGTATAAATCGGGATGAAGTCATAGGATGCCCAACGCATTATCTTTTGGAAGAATAGAGAAAATACGATGATGGAGCCTGTGCTACAGTATTTGCAACTTGCGATCGGCTGAATTGTTTCAATGTTAAGTGGCACTATCGGGAATTGCTCGTGTCAATATACCAAGCACCGATGTTTCTTTGATAGTTGTACGGATATGTTTGAAGGTTGGCTGCCAGAAAAAAGGAATGCGTAACATGATTGGTCTTTTGCCCATTCGAGGAGGTGGTGACTGTACACGAACGGGATAAGAAGTCGTGTCTTTACGCTCAGATTATGTGGCGGCTGCCCAATCGAGAAGGTATCGAGTCAGAACCCTCTTTATTTTAATCTGGATAAGAAGTTCAGTAAGAAAGTCGATTTCGCACAGAACTTGCAAAGCAATTTCGCCCCATTGACAATTCTGTGACATTTGATGTCGACGTGCCGGGGTTTTGGTCAAACTTTGACACTCCGTGCTGACCTCTACGTAAAGCCATGATAAGAGAGCATCAGAGCAGAGAGCGATCACCAATGAGACTTTACCAGTTGGGTGAGCCTGTAGGATAAAGTTTTTAGTAAAGCAAGATGACTTGCATAATGAGAATAGACGCAGAATTCTATAATTAAATAGTCTGTGCACATTTTTCCATCTACTGCTGGGATAACAAGTATTTGTGATTTAAGTGTGCATTTAGCATACAAACTTCAAAAATCAAAATAACTGAACCACTGCACAACAAGCTGCCATCTCGGGCGCCTGATCTTTCGGCCCGAACTTCTGGCTCGCTAGATCGAAGGTACGATTTGGCGGACAGCCACGCAGTATTCGATGCGATATTGTCTCCAAGCAAAGTAGCAGTCGATTCTTCCTACATATCGCAACGCACACCCTCCTATCATCCCGAAGGTCATCCATACATGCCGTACTCTGGCGGAAGCAATAGTGTTAGGCGCTTCTTCTGCTTCCTGCCATGGTGCTGGAATCGCCTCCGAGATTGTCGTGCTATATTCACCCAATCTGATGCACCAGACTCGATTGAAGGGATCACCACAGCGAAGTCTGTACACGGACAGATAACCTCCGGTTATATGCAACATCAAATTCAAAAGTATGCCAGAATGCGAGTTTATATGAGGCGGGTGCAGCTTTGTATGGAACAAGAAAAACGAAAGCAATTTTACAAGGAGTTAGTCATCTACTTTGGATTTCTCATCATTTTGTTATGGGTTTTGCTTTCCACCTTGCCTGTGTATTACCCAAATGGACAAAATAACGTACTGCAAAATCTGTTTTTCAAACAGCCATTTCCAAATGTTACTTACCCCATGACATTTAGCGACGTCACACAAGAGAGCGAGATTTGGGAATGGGTACAAGGTGTTTTGCTCCCGGGTTTCTATGCATCAAACTTGCGTAATTATAAGGTAATTGGAAGTATGATGCTTCGAACGGGGCGTGTCAATGGACGCTTGTGCAAGCAATTGAATGGTGACAGTTGGCTTCTGTTTGAGAATGAGCTGTGCTATCCGGAATTTACGTTAGCCCAGCAAGCAAAAGAATCATATGGAAAACGAAGAGCTCCAAAACAGTTTGAATGGTACACATGGCGCTCTGATCTTCCAAAATTGATATCGTCACAAACTACCAATCCGTTTATAGTGAATCGTCGAAGGAGTTATGGAACCGGTGGATACGCCATATATCTTCCTCGTGACAATGCTACAGTAGGAAAATTGATTACTGATCAACTCGAGAAATATTTACTCATTGATGGAAGTCGTTATTTCATGTCGAGCTTCACTCTTTACAACCCGGGATCCACCTTTTTCTCTAGTGTGGAAGCCCTGATCGAGATCTCTACTACGGAAAACCTCGAGGTGTCAAGCAGAGTTCGTACATTCAAAATTCCGCGACCAATTGATACATTTGTCGACTTCATGAGAGACAATTGGCCATGTTTGTTATTATTGATGGTCACCTTTGGCTTGTTGCTCCGAGAAGTAAGAGACCTTAGAGAAACAGGATGCCGGCGATATTTGAACTCGATTTGGAACATTTTGGATATTTTGCAGCTGATTTTGCTGCTCTGTTTTTTCATCAATTGGACTGTTTTACTTGTATGGAGCATTAATGCATACAAAGAATTGGTTGGAATCGTGGATGAACCGCAATGCAATGGCGTTGGCGTTAATCAGCAACAAGCGAGCCAATGCTTTGTCTCTTTACAGCATATTGGACTTCAGGCCGCAACCTTGAGAAATATTGGAGCCGCACTTGCGTTTATATCTGTCGCTATCGTGTTCAAGTATCTCCGACTCAATACTCGATTAAATCTTCTCTGGAGGACATTACGCTTCGCCGCAAAAGATCTCCTTGCGTTCGTGGTCATATTCTTCACGATGTTTGTCGCATTCGCAGTGATGGGATTTTTGACCTTTGGTAGCACGATGCAGGCCTATAGCACGCTTTCTGTGTCGCTAACGTCCAGTTTTCAGATGTTGTTTGGAGCATTCGACTATGAACAATTATATACTGCGAATCCAGCAATGGCTGCATTCTTCTTCTTCAGCTTCATGATCTCAATCTATCTGATTTGCGTGAATATGTTCATCGCAATTATGACGGAGTATTACTCTATGGCCCAAGCAGAGAAAAAAGCTCACGAGCAGAACAAAAACACACATATCATCGAAAGCGAACAAGGATCGGCTGATGGGAATAAATTAAATGACGAAGAATTTACTGATTCTTTAGTGTTTATGGACATTGAGTACGATATCATCAAGCAACTTAGACAATTTTGGAACGGCTTACATCTTCGGGTTCGATTACTATCTAGAAAAGAGGGCTATCCACCTTTTGCCACAGATAAAGTGGCAATCTTTCATTCTCAGCAAATACTCTTGGTGGACCATGACTACCTTCTGGCCGAACGGAAACGATTACGGCAAAAGTTTCGAGCTTGTGTTCACCTTGTGAGGGCATGTGCGGATTTCATTCGCATTGTGAAGCCGGACTTCTCATTACAAATGGAACCTAAAACTATCTCGGACACACGATTAGCATCCAAGGGATCCTCCTACACATGTGACCAGACATTGTTCCCGGTGACGTTCGTACCGCTTTCATCTCAAAACGCCAACGTCATTGAAGTACTGTCGCGATTAAAACCTGGAATGATTTTGGACTTGGATGACGGATCTTTTACGAAAGATCAAGTGTCTTTGCAAGTTTTGGGAGATCAACCTGCATTTCTCCGACCTTTAGAGAATGATGAAGAATTTATTCACGTCCATTCTGATCAAGACCAATTGTACTATCAAACTTATCAAAATCAAAAAGATCGTTCATTTGGCTTACGTTACAATCATGCACACCTCGGGGACTCGAGCCATATACGTGCTTGTCGCGTCATATACAGAGGTGAAACCGTACTTGACGGCCAGGAGATTTGTTTGCTTCCATCTCTGGTCTGGTTTCGATACTTTCTCGGATACATGGTTTGGAGTAGCATCACCAACTTCCTTTGTTATTTAGTGACACCGAAACACAACAAAAACCGGCTAATATCGGACGCTGAAGTTGACCTGTTGATTGAGAAAAACTTTACAGCCCCGGGTCGAGGAATATCGTGTCGGTTCGACGAACTGGTTCGCAATTTTCGACTGTTGATTACCAAGAAGGTACACAAGAAGCATCTTATAATTCCAGACTTGGAAGAACGAATCTGTATGGAAGTGATCACATTCTTAGAACGATTTCCTTCCGCGTTGACTCCGATCGACAAGCGAGAGCTTGAAGGGTATAAATATACACCACAACCTGTGGACACGAGTCATGTGCGACTACCAAACTCGATTCATTTGTTGACAGAACTTTTATCTCAACACGCCCACGAAGTTTGGGCGGTTGGTCGAATCTCCCAAGGCTGGCAATACGGCCCTCATCGTGATAACGCGAAGAAGCTACATAAGGACCTCGTTCCGTACGAAAGCCTTACTGAAGAAGACAAACAGTATGATCGGGATACTTCTATCGAAGCCCTGAAAGTTATCACCGCCTTGGGGTACGTCTTAGAACCTCCAGCAAAGTTCTTGATGGAATCATTCGGCAGCACTCAATTCGGTGTTGCAGCTTCAGAGGAAAGTGGCACCTATGAGCCCAAACCGATACCTACTGACGATGTCATCGTGCCTCGTCATCTTCGATCTTTGATAGAACTATTGGCCGAGAATACGCACGAAGTTTGGGCTACAATGCGAATGGGGCAAGGATGGACGTACGGTCCTCGTTGCGACGATCTGAAAAGGGAACATAACGGACTCGTTCCATACATTTATCTGACCCAAGAAGAAAAGCAAATGGATCGTAACACAGCATTGCAAACCGTCAAGATCATCCTGAAATGTGGCTTTACATTCACGCATCGTGATAGAATGACACCCAACGTTCGTTCGAGGCGAAATATCGCCCAACATCAAGATCACTTGGTCGATTCAGCTCGAATATTCGGAAGAAACGAGAACCCGCAAGCGTCCAATGTTTCGGAAGCAGCTCTTATTATCAGAGGAGCCAATAAAGCCAAGCATGCGTTTTTGGATAAAAGTCGTCAGATATAAAAGCAAGCAGCAAGCAAGCAGTATATATATAGGCAATGCTACCTAAACTTTCCATGACTCAGTAAGTATGTTATTCCGATGAGCTTCCATCGCTGAGAAACTTTCCTTCTGCGGGTATAAGGATTGGCATGCCGTCTCGAATCGGATAAGCGACTTGCACGTCCGAACATACGAGCATTCCTCGCAATTTGTCATAATGAAGGGGATACTTTGATACTGGACAAACTAAATGCTTCAAAACTGCTTCGTCAAACGCATCATCGGGTGAATTTTCATCTGGTCTTGATATCGCGGATGAGCTCCTTCTATGTGAAGCGTAGAATTGGGATGTCTTTAATGCTGAATAGAACACAGGAGGGGAATGATTTGAGTGCATCCATTTCCAAATTTGCTTGCTCTGTGCCATTTCGAAAAGCAGAGGCTAGTATAAACACCACTTTTTCGAAGCTTTTGATTCCAGTTACAATCAAGGGCGCTTTATATTGTGATCATAAAGTCGAAAAATGGGCAAGAAAAAAGAACGAAATCATTGTCGTAAATTTGACGATGATGCATCCGCTACAGAAGCGCTGCTGCCTAAAGAAGGTGAAAATCCTATAGAATCGGAATGTAACGAGGAAGAAGCGGAATTATCTATCGAGGATGGAAAATCCTTGCATGAAAACAAGCCGTTTTCAGACGATGAAAAAGGAGTACATATTTTCAGAAACAAAAGGTCTAAACAAACTTGGTGTGCAATAATCGCGCTATCGACTGGAATTTTGGGCTTCATCCTGATTCTATCAATTTTTCGAGTCGTACGGGACGCAAACGCATATCCAACTCACCGACCTCGATTCCCGAAATCATACGAAGCAAGTGTCACGTTCAATATCCCTTATATCGGGCTGAATGAGCCGTTATATGTGCACATGGATGAAGAGAGAGGCTTACAAAAGCTCAGTTTCTATGGAGGTAAGATAAGAAAAATCCACGCATGACGAGGGACCTCGCTTTCACCAAGTCTTTATGGAGTAGATAACGACATTTACATATTCAATGCTTCGGGGAACTCGTACCAGATACTCCCTGTTATGAAGGAATTGAAATGCTTTACAAGCAAAGCAGAAATCCCGCAGCACGTGTTCCCTAAAATCTCACTTTTTGAAGCGGAACATGGCTTGTTCTTGGTCAAGGGGAGATCGTGTTACAGCTGGAAGTATACAACGCAGAAGAAGGTAGCGGATTCGGATGGCCACTATGGAGAGTATCGACTTTACGTCGATGCCGAAAATGGCCATCCCGTGCGGTTACACTATGTTGGCCGCAATCTTATGTTTGGTGGAAGCCATGTTGATGAGTATACTCTTGATTACGAGTACATAAGAGCAGCCCCCATCGAACAGCACGTGTTTAGCACACTTCCTGCTCTGATGAACTGCACCAACATTAGCAGTTATGGTGGACCAACACGAAATCCGTTGCAAGATGTACTCTATCTTTTTCTTTCAGCAAGGATGACTTGGCTCATACGTGTGCTGTAGATCCTTCTGCGCTTTCCAGGTTCGTACGGATTGAAAGACGCCTTATTCCAACGATACATCGACAAACACGAAAAGCAGTACTCTTCGGAAAGCGTACGAACGCAAGGAAAGGCGATTTTCCATCAGAATTTGCAATACATCAACGCAATGAATCGGAAGGTGCTTGTTATTTCTCCCTTGCCCTTCTCTGTGCTGAAAAATTTCATAGGGAAACACGTACCATTTGGGCGTGAACCATCTAGCGGACATGTCAACGGATGAGATTCAACAGGTCCTGACTTCAGGAAAAAGGCTTAAAAGGAAAGCCGATAATGGAGCAACAATGCAACATCAAGCACTTGAGGCCGTCAACGTCGATGAGGTGGATTGGAGGAAGAAAGGAGCTGTCACACCTGTCAAGGATCAAGGATCGTGTGGATCCTGCTGGAGCTTTGGGTGAGAGTGAACTCAACGAAGAGGAGACAAGTCTCACCGCTTTTTGTAGAACAAGTGGAGCAATCGAAGGCGCACTTTTCTTAAAGGAGAAGAAACTGGTCAATGTGTCGGAGCAGAATCTCATAGACTGCTCGTATGTGCAAGTCTTAGCTATTACTATCATCCGGCTAAGTTGCTTCTTCTGCGCAGGTGGAACTTTGGGAATCAAGCCTGCAATGGCGGCTTTGATTATCAGTCGTACAATTGGATCATCTCCAGTGGTGGAATCGAAGCTACCGATTCGTATGGAGACTATCGTAATCTCCCGGACTTTTGTCACTTTGAGCCAACGAGAGCGGTCGCTCGTATGACCGGCTTTGTCAACGTGACTGGAACAGAGCAACTCAACGATGCACTCCTTCATGTCGGTCCGCTCTCAGTGTCAATTGATGCTACTCAACCTTCTTTCTACTTTTACGCTGGTGGATATTATGACGATGAAAAATGCGCAAGTGATCTCGACAGCTTGGATCATCTCGTGTTGGCCGTGGGCTTCACCACATTTCGCGGTCAAAGATTTACTCTGATCAAAAACTCGTGGGGCAAGTTCTGGGGTGAAGATGGCTATATCATGATTTCCCAGAAAGACAATGTTTGTGGTGTTGCAACCGCTGCCACTTACCCACTTCTGGCTGACTAACACGAACGAGAAGGGTCATAGTGATCAGTTGAGCGTATGTATTTCATTCTTGTGTAGCAGTGTTAATACATGTAACGAGGTGGATTTCCATCTTCATTCAAAGCCGAAATTAGCAAACGCGTCGTTCATACTCCCAGCTAAATTGGACATTGTCGAATTAAACGAAAGCGCCGGAGCGAAAAGAGCTGGAGTGGACTGCGATGAGAAAGATGCGAAAAAGGGATCGTCTTCAATTTGAACTTGAGCTGGCCCGGCCGTCTCGGCCTTTGTGACTTGTGATGTGCCTGAGCTGAATCCTGCAGATTGTATGACAGGGATTGGATTGTAGGGAGCAGCCGATCCTGAGGATTCATCCTTCGACGCGTTGTGTGGGTATACAGCCGACGAGCGCTTCTTTTCTAAATCGGTGATATCGTTCTGCAGTTTTTCGATCACCAGCCGCTCATATTGGATCATTTCCTCCAAATTTTTTGTAATCTCCGCTTGTGCTTTCATATCTTCTGACGAAGTAGCGGGTGAGATGCCACTGGTGTTGAAAGTCTTAGCCTCACGAGCTTTGTCACGTCGTATACCAAGGCCGATCAACTCATGTCGGAGCTGGTCGATCTCGCGAACTTTCTTGATCAAAGACTCGAGGGAGAGCTGCTTGCATTCCGAGTCCGCCAGCTTTGCGTGAACTTGCTCATTGGCCTGTTCAAGTTGCTTCACCAGAGAACGCTCACCCTCTTGTGAAAAAAAGCCTCCAGAGGACATACTTGGCGATGATGACATCTCGCGCGAAGGAGTCACCGCTATTTGATTCGCTGTAGCAGTGTTCGCTGCATGAAGGCCCACACAATTGGTGGGCGCTACCATCGATGGCATCCCCGTAAAGGATACAAACGCAGAGCTTAATGGCATGGAAGGCAAAGAAGTCATTCCGCCTGGAGCAGCAAATGAAGTACTCATTGTCGCGCTACTGACTCCGGAAAAACTTGCTCGATCGGTGCTACTTGAAACACTCGGAAAGCTGATATGTGCAGGAAGACTTGAGGGGATTTCGACCGATGACTGACCGCGGTGTCTCACCCCACTACTTTGTTCCTGATTAGATGGAAGTTCGTCGAATGCGTCCATAGGATCACGTGCTTCTGCTGCATGATGCGGTACTTGGGTATCCAAGATGGCATGGTTGGGAGTGAATACATCAGTAGAGTATATGGCACTTTCCAGTTCTGTCGGCAGTACAGTCGGTAATGAAAGACCCCGCTTCGAAACACATACGATCAAGTGCATAGCAACGCAGAACTCGTTCGAGTCCAGTCGGCCGTCCTGACTGCGGTCAGCAAGATTCCAAATCTCCCTCAAGACCTAATGACCTGTAATGAGAATTCAAAGTGACTCCAGAATCATGCGATTTCACTTACTCTGCGATCCAATCCAGACTTTTGGAACAGCCCAACTGCTTCTGCTCCTGATACAAATCCATCATGATCAACATCCGTTTGCGCGAAGATGGCTTCGTATTTCTTCTTCTCGTCCACTGTCACGGCGAATCCTCTCGCAATTGCGGAAGCAGCGACTGGTAGATGCGATTTAGCTGCAACAATGGGAGTGGAGGTAGAAGGACAGCTGATCCCATTGAAAACTGGCAAGTGATACGATGTATTAGCAAGCTCACTAAAACGTTCCATTGTAAGCTTTTCTCCTCGCTGCGCCATGCTAATGAGTCGTAATGCGACGTAAAATTCACTTCTTGATAGCTTTCCTGATTGCTGTACATTCGCAAAGTTCCAAATCTAAGCATACAGAGCTTCAGTACGGTGGTCGAATTGCTTTATCAATGCAAGTAAACTTGCATCACGTAATGTCGCTTTCTCCACATTCGATCGAGTGAGAAACGCTACAGCAATTCTCCCTCCTATACTCTGCTGCTTGTCTTCATCTGTCGTTCGAAATAACAGCTCATAATACTGCTTCTCTTGTTGATTTGGAGGGGTCCAAGTAGCAATATTTATCGCAGCGCTATTTGTTGCGTTGAAGTCATGTTGCGGGAATGTACTGATCGCATTTGCAGGTGGCGCATGCGCATCAAACGATGGAAACTTTGTCTCAGCAGTCTGTGCGGAATCAAAGGAAGGAAAGGCTGCAAAAGAATGCAAATTATCCATTGCAGCGACCCTCTTCAGTGAGGTCGACGCAGCACCGAAACCGATACGGACATTAGTGTTCTTGTTAAGTACGAGCTAAATGCGATGATATTGACAGCTCGATTGATAATTCTTCTCTTTAGCTCGAAGCGGTTTACCGCGATCTTCGTACTTTAAGAAAATTGTCGCAGAGAACATTTGCGTATCCTTTCTCATAAGCTATTTTTCGCTGTCTGTTTTGCGTTTGATTCATTCGATTGGCGCGCACTGTAATTTGTAGCCACGCAGCACAATCGCGAATAAAATGGAAGACCAAAGCGCCGAATCGACACAAAGCCAACACAGTAAACGTACAGCCTCGCGAATGATTTCAAACGCGGTTTACTTTGCAGCGTATCCGTACATCGCTGTTGGTAGAGCTGGAATTGCGGCGGGTTCTTACGCGATTTCCGCTCCAATTCATATGACCAAACGCATCACAAACGCTTGCACAGGCGCCACACCAAATAGAAACAATGAAGCGATTTCCGACGCGTTCACCGTTCAAAAAGTCGATGCATCTGCAGGAACGCTCAAGCTTCACCAAAATCCCGTTCGAACTCTTTTGACAGCGGCGACCTCACCAACAATGGCGGTCACTTTTGGTGGGCAAATGTTGTCAGACGCATTTTTTGGCTCTCGTGAAGTGGCATGCAGAGCCATTATTGCTTCGGGATCGGCATCTATTCGAGCGGCTACGGGATTGGCATGGGGAATGATTGGAACATTGTGCTTTACAACATCATCCTGCGTGGGCTTGATGGACTATTCGACGAAAATAGCGAGTTCAATTATCCCGACATGTGTAACGAACGCCGCGTGGCACGGTATGGAGATGACAGGAACCGTATCGACGGATCTGCTGGCGCTGTCTATCGGGATGCCGATACATAGGCTATTTGTCACCTTTTTCCCTCAAATGCAGTCGACCTTGACCCAGGAAAGTTGCGTTCAAAGCGCTCGGTCATTTGTTATTAGCTTGTTTCGAGTATTTGGGCCTCAAAATGCGTTCTATTTGCTCAAATTTATTCACGATACCGTCCGAAGTGAGGAACTACACGATATATTTCTCTTGGCAAAGGAATTGTTGGGGGAAGTAACCGATGGAAAAAATCTCTTGAATGCTCGACAATCTGCACAGAAGGCGATGACCAAACACAAGTCGAGCTTTCTCGAATTATGTCCGTCGATCGAGGAAGTTGCCGACCTTATTTCCATGGCTGCAGACGTAACCAACGAAGTTAGCAATGTCCTGCTGGGTATCGAATACACTGAGATTGCTAGCGTCAACACAGTGCAAATTGCGCTAGAGGGCGATACAGTGGACCCAGAATATGGGTCAGCATGCAAGCTGGTAGACCATGCCGATGATCACAGCCTCACAGAGGACGACAGTGAGGGCGATAATCTACATGAGACTCTGTATTGTGAGCAACCGACTTATGGAGGCGGCCCGATCTCCGAAACCATTGGATTCACCGGAACAGCTGTCCCTGAAGACGATGAAATCGACACAATTCAACGCCTGAGCACGATGGTAGAAAAAGGTGCAAGTGTGATTGCAGGTTTGGCAGATAGCGAGCACACTGGACGCTTCTTTGATATTTTTGATCGTGTTTTCGAATGAATGACACAGCAGTTATTTAACTTGTCTTTGTTCAAGTAGTGTGAGGTTCCACTGCATTGCGTTTGATGTTCTAGTCGAGCTCCCCTCCGATACCGTGCCAGTCTCCTCTATTCGACGCAGGAAAGCGTTCAGGCGATTTTGCAATGCTATGGCTTTGTCAAATTCCTTCAAGTACAAAAGCATTTTGATAGTTTCATCAACTTCGCACTCCAGATGAGCGTCGGGTCTGACTTCGTCAAGTCTTTTCTCCACGTATTGGAGCTCTTCAGTACTCCCAGTCTTGATCCGATGCTGACGGCGTTCGTGTCTTTTTGGTTTGGAAGACGTAGAATGTACCTGAGAAGTGATCGTGTGTGTGGCGAAGAAATGACTCGCAGACGCATGGACGTGCTCTTTCATACCAAAATTGCCAATTTGGCTCGTTTTAGCATGATTATGGCTGCCCACAGACGAGCGACTGGAAGCGTTGGATGTATCTGAGTACGCATTACTATCGACCACGCTGGACATCATCGAGGAACATGCGCTGCTTTGACTGTCTGAATCACCTTCTCGATTCCAACGATTGCTGTCAATGCCATGTAATTGAAACAATCGTTTTTGCTCACGAATTGTTGTCATCCGCTCGTGACACTTGTCGTAGTCGGCCGATCTCGATTTTAATTCACCCATGAGGTCATTAGATTGCTGCAATATTGCGGACCCAATTTCCTGTAGTAGATCACGTCGATCATGCAAGTAAGCCAGCCGAAGACTCTCCTGCCAGTGCTTGTGGTCGATCAAAAGCATGATTGCCCCAGCGATATCCTCACAGTATTCGACATATATTCTCGCGGCTGCACAAGCATATTTGGAGCTACCGCTTTCAAGCAGCTTTTCAGCAACGAGATACCCGCGAGCCTTTGATGTTTGACTGGAATCTGCAATCGATAATGCCAGTTCCCATTTTCCAGCTGCAGTAAACGCTTTTACAGCCAAATTATTTTCATCCAAAGTGAGATAGATATATGCGGCTTCTTCGGCAGAGTCTTTGACCAGGAAATGGGCTTTTAGCAAAAGAATACGCTTGGACAAACTCGTGCTCCATGAAGAAGCTGGGTTTGGCGTCAACTTATCGAGAGCGGTATCATACAAATGGCTTGTAGCGACCAGATCCACAAGTTTAGATGTCCATTCTTGCCGAGCGTGATCACCATCTGTGCCTTCGATTAGATGGGCGATCAGATTCTCAATCGCTTTCTCACTTCGCTGGAGAGCTTCATCGACTTTGTATCGTCCAAATGAAGAGAGTCTTTGATCAATTTGTAGGGCTTCCAGGCTGTCGAGAAGCGAGTTATACTCCTTTGGATCTTGCTGGGAATAAGATGCGATAAACCGCGCGAGCTCAATGTCGTATGCTCCAAGACTCTCTCGATATAGAATGCCGACATCCACCAAAAGGGTCAGATGCTTGATTGCTCGTTTTGCCTGAGCAGGTGAATCTGTTCTCAATGCTTTGAGCGTTTTCAAAGCCTCCTGATACTGTGGAGGTTGTTGCTTAATAAAACACGTAAGCATAGGAAGCAGAAAAGCTTCATTGGCACTATGCGGCGAGCACTTCATTGCGTGAGACAAAGCATTGCATACGTCATTCACTTTTGATAATTCTGAAGCAGGTCGAGGTGGCTCAATGATGATATGCTCAGCTTGAGGTCCATACTTTGTCAGCCACATATTCACCGGATGCAAGTTGGTGATAAATAAGCAAAGGCGATCGCTCGCGATCCCAGGCGACGCTGCTAACAACTCCTCAAGTATAGCATCCAAATGATTGTAGAAAGCTTTCGGGTCGTAATCCACGAGTAAATTCAAATCCAGGCGATGCTTTCGACAGGTTTCCAAAGCGATGACGAACAATTTTTTGGAGAGAAGCTGAATAACAAGCAGCAGTATCAGAATGCATGGTGTGAGCGTTTCAAGGTTGCCTCGTTCTGCCTGGAGGATGACCTGACCTTGCTTGGGCACCATACAAATGAGTTTTGCACCATGTTCGATGGATCGAGCTTCAGTGATTCGTCCAATTTGCTCTTGGAGAGCTTTTGTTATTCCTTTGTCCAAAACCGATAAAAGTGCCTGGAGAGAGATAATATGAAGCTGACTGGGTCTTCCAGATGTCGTCACCAACAAGATGGGCATTGACGTATCCAGCATGAAAGAGGTGACGGCAGTGAAAATCAAAATTTTATCATAAAATAACCTCCCTCCAGCAGTGAGCCCAATCCAATGTGTGCTTGAGCCTGGAATTGCACTTAATTGCACAAAGCGATTTTCGCCTCTTCCAAGTGCGTCCGTTGCACACGTAAGCTTTCCTCCTTCTAGCGACAAAGCTAGTACACCTCCCGAGATATCTTGGGCCATGAAATCGATCTGATCCGAGCAAGTGCTTTGAACGTGTGAAAGCAATCGAAGCTGCAGATGACTTTCTTCCCTCACAATGAATTTTTTTTCGGTGTATTCGATGAGGACTACACTTTCTTGAAGGCCTTTCACAAGTAATATATAACCTTCTTTCGCGGTGCGTATGAACGCGAGCAAGGCTCTGGGTGAAAGACTGCTATTCTCGCACATGATTGTTCGACAGGATGAAAGGTAATCACATACAATTACGATCTGCCCGTCAGATGATAAAGCAGCCACTGCTGAGTCATCTTGAGCAAAACAAATTTGATTGATATTTGAGTTTCCAAGCACAATTTCTTTGAATGCAAAGGGAGGAGGAATGATCACCTTATCGAACGGTGTGACCAGTAGTTTATTGCCATCGATGACTCCTACGGTTGAAAAAGACGCATCCACTTTCCACACAAACTCTTGCTGATTGTATTCCCAAGAAGAAGCGCCGGTATTGGCGAGCGAGTGCAGCACGTAGGGACGCTCAGTATCCCACCACAGGAAACAAGAGTCTCCATAATCTTCAATTTCTTGTTTGAGGTACCAACGATAATTCTCGCGTGTCCATAATTGGACTCCACACTTCCCAGTTTCTAGATCTCTGAGTACAATAGCCAAAATGTCGGATGAGATATTCCAAGCAAGTTGCTCGATTGCATACAAATCTGGAGAGTACGCTTCTGGAAGTGCGAATTCCCCATGAGCTAATCCATTTCTCTCAAAAAAGACTAAATTCCAACGATTTTGTAAAATCTTACAGTTCGCAATCAGAGAATGATTGGGACACCAATCTATCAGAGAAGAGATGCTCTGACTATATTCTCCGTCTTCCTTCCGGCCAACCGAGTGAAACGCCAAGAATGAGTCTAGGACAAGCAGTAGTCGACACTTGCCAAAACCAAGGTTCACTGCTATGTATTCTGAATCTTCCCTCCAGGAGAGTTGAACATCGACAAGAGTATCATTGTCAACCAGCTGAGTGAATTCGCTCCACTTCGTCTCATGTAACACCTGCCACTGCGTATTCAGCACTACCAGCGTTCCAGATCTTGTAGCGATCGCAACCATGTCCTGTGCAGTTGACCACGCAATGGCGAGAATTCCACTATCAAAGACTCCAATCTCTTCTGTATGGTGGACATCCAAGCGAACAAGTCCTAAAATCCCAACCTCGTGACCAACTACAAGAGCATTACATTCACTTGCATACGTTATCCATTTCCATTTGGCTTTTGATGCCATCGGGAAAGTGTCAGTAAGGGACATCCACACATTCTGATTGATCTCGAAAGAGCCTTTGATATCGACCGATTGTTTGTAGATATGACCGATTGCACTGAGTACATACAAAGTATTGTCAGCGGAATTGTAGGTGAATGCCGTAGCTTCATCTGAACTCTCAATGGAGCCTGAGCATTGATACCGTTGCAATGATCCGAGATTTTGCATGCGTGGTCACGATGCTCACGTGAGCTACTTAGTGTAAAGAACGTCATACAAGGCGCGCAAATACATCCGGATCTAGAAATGAAGGAATTCAGAACAAATTGGTTCTTATTTCTTTGTGACATCTGATCCTGACGCATCATATCCCAAGATAACTCTCTTGCTAGTACGCACGCACGTGCTTGGGACTTTTGCTTTTCCGGTAGAGAAAGCACACACAGACATATGGTAACCGATTATCGGTTTCTCTCTATAAACCATCAAGATCTGATTCCATCCAACGCGATGTAGATAGATTGTACTTTATGAATAGTCGTCAAGTATTTAAGGGCGAGCTTAATGGTGTGGACTATGAAAAGTGTGTCTTTGGACGAGATAAGCGGTTACACTGAAGTAGATCAATTAGCTCGGAGTCGCTTAGATGCGTCCATGGCGGAGAACACCACGACTCCCGCTTGGCCAATCGAAGCCAATGTCGCATCCTGGTATCAGGATGAACGCGCTGACGTTGATGATGTCATTGCAAATGCGAATGATCTCGATGTCTGGACGCTAGATTCCAGAAGAGAGAATACTACCACATATTTTCACTGTAAGAACAATGAGCGCCTTTCGTACGCTGTTCGTGCTGTTACTATAGTTCAGGGCAATGTACCGGATGTCTTGGAAAGTATGCGCGCTAACGAAAGTGCTCGTTTTCGACATTTCATGAAGGCAATGCATCCTCGCAATTACATTGATGGAGAAGTGTTGTACGATCACTCGATGACGAGTGCACCTGCTCAGCAAACATTCGGGCTCACTGATGAATCAATCACGTTAAAGTGGTTTGCAGTCAATTCTGGAAATCGATTGAGTCGAAACAAAGAGTTTCTAGTGCGTAGCTATTGCGCGATACATCGACAACATCCAATTTATGGGCAAGTTGGTGTGTGCCGGCTTTCATCGTATGATGGTATCGGCGCCAAGTATGGGTTTCGTGTCAAGCAAGACACATATAGTTTATATGTATTCGAGCCTTCTTCTATTGTAGTGCAGCCAAGTACCGAGGGCGGCTGCGTACGAGTGACATGTACCTATGCTGTCCGTAAAGCACGAGGCGACAATACACTCAGCAACAGTGTGAAGTTTCTAGCTACTCGACTTTGTCATGATATTAGAAATTTCCAGCGAGCTATCCAATCCACTGCTCAATTCTTAGCGCTGGCACAAAAGAACGATTGGGTACAAGATGTCGATCGAAGTAAATGTCGGAATTGTCTGCAGTCCTTTAGTATACTGAAACGACGTCATCACTGCCGTGTTTGCGGTGAAGTCTTATGTGCATCGTGCACTTCTTTCAAAGTCATGCATCTCGATGGTCTCAAGGTTCGAGTTTGCAAGGAGTGTGTCAGCAAATCATCAAGAACAGATAACCCTGATGACACAGGTAATTCCCACAGAGTCGTGCAGGGTGACCGAAGTGGAAGCGCGTGTGGCAGTGACAGCTCATCGGCGGGGTACGAAGACCCTATCCAGCAAACATACGAATTAGGGGAAGATGACCGGTTTATTACTCAGAATTCCATTGGCAAATTCTTGAAGCTTTCCACCTCATCAACATCGACACGTACTGTGACTTCAGAGCAAGGGACAATCCACGATAATGGTTCGATCTCGTCACCCACTTCTTCAATCTATAAATCAACTTCATTCAACGAATTTCACAGTCAGAGAAGCAGAAGTCGAACCGAATCCATCGACGAAATGGGATTTACTTCACTTGATGAATCGCCCGAGAATCCAGCCACAGTAGCGCCTCCATCCCGAAGACCCACGCGCAAGATTCATTACTTTAATGAAGATCTAGACCAAATTTGCAGTCTGGCTATGGAAGCGTTATCATGTCCAATTGCAGGAATCCGAACGGACGACTTTGAGCTTGTTCGATATAACTCTGGAGGAGATCGACCTACAGCCAATTTACCTCGATCGCTTCCAACATTTCGGCGCATGGCGACAAAAGGGAAGCCCTGCATAGTGCTCAATGTAGCTGGTGATCAACGAATTGCTGGTGAAAAACGAAAATCAGCAAAGCTTCAGTTTTTTATCGGAATTCCGCTAATGATCCATGGGGAGGTTGTTGGCGACTTATGTATAGGAGACTCAATGCCACGTCAAGACGTGAGTGGCCAGCAACTTGCGATACTCAAAGTGCTTGGCGAGACATCTACGCGCTACATGCGATCAAACGAATTCATGGATGATTTGTCTGTGTATCGCAGACTAAATGCAAGCTCACGAGCTTCCAATTTGTCCGATATCGAGACGCGATCGGTGTCCCAGTTTAGTGTGCGCGAAGATGACGTTAGTTTCAATCTTGCTCAGCCATTGCAAATGAAAGAAATCGCTTTCTAAACTAGGACTTTATATAATAGAAGATATTTACGTGTGCTACGTCCGCCTTCTTTCTGAGTTCGTACGCGTGCGCGTCCTAATATACGATGCCTAGCACTGATTATACACAGCTTGAGTTGGGCATTTGTAATGTACACTATGCAAATTATAGAAGCGGACTTCATGTCTACAGTACTTTTTCTACGATCTCATCAAAAGCGCTGTACTGTTATTTCGCTTGCGGCATAGAAAACGATTAGAAAGTGGCAAGTTACGTCGCAGTGGCCTCAGATTGTGTTCAAACCACATTCTGGTCCATCAACGGGCAAAATGAGTAGCATGAGAACTGGCGATAGTAAGCCTGTCAAGGGAGCAAAAGGGAGCAAATGTGTGCTTGCTCAAAACTCACGAATTCTGTCGAGAAGCCTGCTTGCACCTTCACGCTCTGCTTCTCAGTATAGCGGTGAGTTTATGTCGCCTCCTGGGAGCAGTCATGAGTCAATCACTCCAGACGCAGCTTACCAGGCACTCAAGACTGACACACTCACACCCAATCCAGTAACCGTTGCTGCGAACGGGGACATGAATAGGTGCTTGACTAGATCGGATAGTATGGGTTTACAGTATAACGCGGAACAAACACCATGGAGAAATCGACTGAATCGATCACAGAATATTCTGTTGCATGTGTGCAGTTCAATTCTGATTTTGGAGTTTGCTGAACGAGTCAGCTATTACGGAATCAATCAGGGTCTGAAGAATTATTTGGGAAAATTAGGATGGAGTCAAGTAGGCTCGAATGCTCTCAAGAGTACGTGGACTTCGATATGTTATTTATCACCTCTGTTTGGGGGGTACCTTGCTGATGAAAAATGGGGTCGGTTTCAGACGCTGGCGATTTTCGGAATATGGTACACTGTCGGAGTTTTCCTTATCAGCTTATCAGCGTATCCACCGATTCTGCAAAATTACGTATTGGGAGGATGGCTTTGTCATCTGGGTTTGTTTGCAGGAGTGGCGATAGGGACAGGTGCCATCAAAGCAAACGTTATCACTTTTGGAGCTGATCAGTTTGATCCTGATTGTCAGAAAGAAAGCGTGCAACAACAGCTCTATTTCACTTCGTTTTATACGGTCATCAATCTTGGAGCTTTATTTTCGTATGGGTATCTTTCTATTTTGTGTGTGCAGGGATCGGGAGCAATTTCTCCTGAATATGGGTACTTTGCAACCTTTCTCATTTGTGGAGCGGTGATGGCGATAGCGTATTTGCTTTTTTTGTATGCGTATCCTCGCTATGTTCATATCCAGCCACACACCAGCGCTATAACAGAATTATGGTCCATTCTGCGTGGTAATTGTGCTTATAGTTATGAAGCTAGAATGCTGTATTATGGGTTATGGTCGTTTGGAGCGGCTTCATTCTTAAATTTGGTCGCAGCATTCTTATCAGATGCGAATTATTTCGGTCAATATTTGTCCTACTCAGTGGTGATTTGCTGCGTATTCGGAAGTTATGTGTGGATTCGGTACGGGATGAATGCTTTTTATATGGATAAAAGTATGGCATCAAATGGTGGAAAGTATGACGATGAGACTGTGGAAGAAATCAAACAAGTTGTACGCGTGTTACCATTTTCTTGTTTTATGATCATTTGGGAATGCGTATACGATCAACTGGATGCTAATTTGCAGTCCATCACGCAACAATGCGACTTACGACTCAATCCAAGACATCCTGGAGATAGTGATGCGCCTCAAGTTCCTGGCGCAATGCTTGGAATCTTTGATCCATTGACAATCATAATACTGATTCCACTACTGGATACTGTCATTTATCCGTGGTACACAAGAGTTGTGGGCCGTTCACCAAGTGCTTATGGAAAGGTACTGGCCGGTTTGATCATTTCGACCATTGCCATGTTTTGGTCCGGCATCTTTGAAGTCTTACGGCGAAACAGTGGAGAAATCAAGAGCTTGAACCCTGAAACAGGCGACTTTGTTCCAATTTTGGATCGCGGATCTTTGCAACCGATGAATAATATGTATTGGGCATACGCTGTTCCGAATTACGTGCTGGTAGCTATCGCAGAATGCCTGATCAATGTCACAGCATATGAGTTATTCTACCGAGAAGTTCCAATCTATCTCAAATCCACTTGTCAGGCAATCAATTTGTTCATGGTTGCGATGGGAAGTAACTTGACATCAACGCTGACGTTATTATTCCAGTCTTTCTTTCCTCAAAGCTTGAATGATGGGAATTTAGAATACATGTTCTACACATTGGGTGCATTAGGCGTCGTGAACATTGGGTTCTATTGCTTGGTGATGGAGAGCATGAAATTCGGGATGAATCCTCCAGATAATGGCGACGAAGCCGATGCGGGTGTCTTCGGGCTGGACGGCAGTATGTTTGATACAGACTTCCAGAACAATAACCACGGTCCTGGAAGCGGCATCCACTTACAAAATGCAACTGATATCGATATAAACTCATTTGAATGGGATGCAGGAAGTAGTCTACAGGCGTCTTGCCGTAGTGGACAGAATTCCAGGTATAGTAATCGGCCTTTACGATGGAGAAGTGGGTCTGTAGAACAGGAGAGTCATGCAAGTTCGAAGGCTCAGCCTGGTCGAACACATCATTCACTTGAAATAGCATGACAAACATTCTTTTCAGATGTGAATTCACTGTCGGTGTACGTTGCAGATCTGTCAGCACACGTACTCGTCTTTATGCACCATCGTCTGATGTTATATGGCGCCAAAATTTTGTTAGGAAAAAATACAATGTAGTGATCTTTGCTCAAATTCATACCGAGCCACTCGCTGGTAGCCATAGGCTATTGCCAACAGAATCAGCGAATATTCCATGTAACCTTCGACAGCTTAATTTATTGGGCCGTGATCATAATTTTCACAACAAAGTTTAGCACGAAGCTGACTTATGCAACGATTCATCCTATGAGACAAACCGAGCGTATGTGATTGCTGACAACACGATTTATTTCAACATGATACATGTCCTTTTATAATTAATTGGACGATGATCCACCGACTTTTGATTGGCCAGAGAGAGTTCAAGCCTATGAGCCCTTTAATACGACCCAAAATGCATGGAATACGACTCGCTATCTGTAGATGCCGCAGTACGAAGTTCCCTCAGATAACCTTGTATCATTGCCGTCTCGTTCACGTGACCTTTCAAGACATCATCATGCACATCTTTCATTGAGCAATTGTCTCCAGCAACCTTCTAATAAGCTCGAATGTTCGGTGCTTCATTGGAAAACTGTTATAATTTACTCTTATGCGTTACACTGGACAAGAATACCCATCGATAGCCCATATACATTTGAACGGATCGGCTGAACGTATGGGGAAGATGACGGCACGATGTAAAGGATATTATAAACCCATTAGGAATGTTCACTGTCAACGATATCCTCGTGATTTTATCTACTTCAGGAGATACGATCGACAAATAAGATCAAATCGGATGGAAGGAATGGATCGAGATGGAGGTCAACCAGGCTCTAGCTCACACGTCACAGACCATTTCATTCTGATACGGTCAGCGCATCTAAGGAAGCAATACTATTTTAATTGTTCAGTCTTCAGGTCAATCCAGCGGTATTTCCGAGCACAAACTGTCGTTTAAATTTAAAGCTTTGTGATCTCGATTCACCAGACGTATAATCGTTTTCAGCTTGTTGCTCCGAGTGCATGTATCTAAGCGACTGAAAAATCTTATCTCCTCAAAACGCTATACACTTCGATTCTACCGTTTTGTCGTAGCATCTGTGAGAGCCATTTTTTCAATTTTCTCGTCCCTCCAGCTTTTGTACTATTTCGTTAAGCTCTTCCATTCCATACATTATTGGCTGCCATGTTGCCAATGAATGTTCACTGGGTTCATCGATTTCGCTCCTCTTCCGCTCTAAGCCATACATATCGCTACCTCGTTGTGCTGGAAAGTAAGCTTCCTGAGAGAACATGGCCTTCGACATTTGCTTCAGCCTCATTTTATAAGCCAACTGCTTTGTCTGAGTTAGATGAAGCTCACGCATTAATAAATGAGCGATACTCTCTTGAGACTCCTTATCTTCCACAAAACCAATCGCTTGCCTGAGATCGCTAATCGACTTTTCAAACTCATCACGGGAACGATACGCTTTTGCGCGGATGTACAGAGCTTTCACATGACTTGAATCCTGGTTGATAACCTGCGTTGTATTATGAATGACATCGTCATAGTGCATCAGTTTCAGATGACACGTAGCGGAATTCACTAGCATCGTCGTGCGAAGGCGATCGTGCATCTCTGTTTCTGCTGGAGTTTCTGGGAACATATACTCAAAATAGATCAATGCTTGATGATAATACGATGCTGCGCGCTGGAATTGCCCTTGTTCATACATTCGATTTCCAAGCAGTCGAAATTGATCACATTCTACAAGCTTCTCATTGGTATTCATATCCATCAAACGTTGTTCCTATAGAAAGAAACTATGAGCGGCTTGTAGAAATGATCAGGCAACTCCTTACCGCGGAATGATCGTGATCACACATGGCATGATCATGGGACTTCGATGCCCCATTTTTCTTCTCAGAAGCTGCTTGCTCTAATTGAGCTATTTCGTCAGGGTCTTGCCATGCATCCCATTTTGCATACGTTTGCGTCCAATCGTACGCGGAAATGTCCTTTGTTATAGCACAAGCTTTCGCGCTCAGCTCCTTTTTCATTTCCAGTTGTGCTTCGAGGCGTAAAACTTCATCCTCAGCTTCCACCTGTCGTTGCGCTTTACCTTGAGATATGTGTTGAAGCATTTTCGAAAGATCTCCCTTGTTCCCGCACGACATCTGCGCGCAATTGTTGCGGCGCTGTTTTTCGCATGTGTCTTTTTGCGCAAGATGGGTGAGGTGTTCGCATCGTATTTATTCGTACGTTCAATAAGTACGCATCATGCAAGCAGGACAGAGTGATGTTGATCGCACACTGAGCAGCATTCGAGCCCGCGCTGATCACCTTCGGCATACCATCCACCGCCTTGAGCACAATTTGGCGTGGAATCCCAGTAGCACGTGGTATGTCATTCAAATTTGTGATCTCTGGATAATATTCTGTCTATAATAAGGCCAGAGCTTCTGAGTCAGTATATGGTAATATCGAAGCAGCTCGAGAACATCAATGAAGAGCTTCCAGAAATGATTCAGCATTTCGTGTGTATCCCTCGGATGGCCACACCAAATCCTTCGGATATTCCGCTACTATTACGGACTCGAGAAGACCCGGAAATGGAAGAAGAAGATCGGAAGCTGATGGGTGAGACCGGCTCACGCGAAAAGGGATGGGAACAATTGAGGAAAAGAATCGATGCGCATAACGAAGTCGTGGAGAGTTTAGAGGAAACATTCCGTGAAATGTCGGAAGGATTGATGAAGCAAATCCGGTCCAATAAATACGTCACGCAGCCAAAGCCGCAACACACGCAACTCGCGCGATACAAGTATATCGAGACTGGCACATTTCAATGAATACGACGAGCAAATACCGGGCATCACACATGCTTTTACATTATAATCGTTTGAGAATATTCAGAGGCGCAAGTCATTTTGATGTGCTCAAAGGCGACAGAAGCATCAATTTACACAAAGATAAGAAAGCATCGCTCTATAAAGAAGGCAATTGAGCACATTTTTTAAAGTGAATTATGCACAGCAGGCTTCTACTGCCTCCATTCTCTAAGATCAACGCATTATCGCTTCCTCGGGCTAATTGACACAATGAGAAAGATCCGCTTCCACTGCAGCTTGTGTTTCCTCGTATGTCCATGCTTTCTATCACTCCAGATAGCAAATCGTACCACCAAACAAGGGTGATACTAAAGTCTTTGGGATCTGACGCCCCGGCATGGCTTATTCAAAAATTGTTTGCTCTATGCCACGCCAAACCGAGTGTTTTGTTGTCTATTAGAGCATGGAGACTCTCAAAGAGGGAATGGTATCCACGCCCAAGAGGACAAGCGATGCAGAAAATATCCCCTTCCACCTTTGACGATCCGATTAGAACCACCTGTGAGTCAATCAAAGAGCTTGTCCACGGAGGATTCAGGCTTAAAGATATCTAACGAGGATAACGGAGCCCTAGCCATGAGGTTTCGAACGTGAACGAATGATAAAGCGTCTGAAAAGTGCTTGTTCTCAACGTAGAGTAGTACGCACAAGGCCGGACATGGAACTACTTTTCAATGAGGAACACTCGGCAAAAGAATCTGTACTGGATACTTGTGCGATCGTATTCAAAGGAGTTGGAGGAAGCTATTGCTTTAGTTTCGATAGCTGGCGATCGACACGTTTGGTGCTTTCTTATTTTGGCATGCTTCATGGATATTCACTATCGAAATAAAGAGATCGGAAGAAACCAAACAGCATGCAGGCGTGGCTTTCATGAATTTAGCGCTAGACGTGTTGGCTTATCGGTCCAAAGGTGCCCCTCATCAACTTGGAGCTCTGACAGAAATAGAGACCGCATACATCAATGATATTTCCAGGGGTCAAAGTGATAAGGCCTGCAAGTGACCAGCTATCGTTATCCATTATGCGACAAACGGCAACCTAGGTCATCATCTACATCAGATCTTGCTTCTCCAGCCCGGCAATCATGTCGTACTATTCTCGAGGTAGTGACCGCTTATTCGCGAGATCCAGGAAAACAACGAAATGCTGCTTGGGTAGAAGCAAGGTAATGGCTTGCTGTAAGCACATTGAATAGAGGCTTACCACCGTTTTGCAGATTATGGAGCAAGCCACAATTTTTCTCACTTATGGATGCCGAGATCATTAGCAAAGTATAAAGCAAATGTACTCAATTGAAGTATCTTGATTCAGCGACCATCTTATACCAATCTGAGCACGTTGAAGAAAACGCAAGGCTTCTTCCGCTGTGTATTCTTCTTCGGCTGGCGCTCTGCAGCGTCTCTCTCAATTGGCGTTGCGCTTTATCGCTGGTATCATCAATCAATTCATCAATCTTATACATCTCGTCACAAAATCATTGCACATGCCTCATATCGGATCTGACCAAGGGATCGAGAAGTTCCCAGTTTAACAATGCACCAGGAGTCGAATCACCATCCCTTCCAGCCCTTTCATCAGCGTTAGATCAAGCTCAAAAGACGTCGGCTTTATAAAGATGAGCCTCAATGACAAAGCACTTGCAACTTTGTCGAAATCTCCCGTAAACAACAGAGTGCATAACTTCAAATGTATGCTCCGGAGAAGATGGAACAAGAACAGCCTATAAATTAGTATGTAAGGAGAGAGCGATGATATAGATGCAGCGACAGCGTATCAAAGTATCCCGGCCTCTTTATTCCTTGCTCTTTTGTATTCTTGCGACCGGAATAATACGAATAAAGTAGAGTTTTACCTGCACTGCAAGTTTGCATAAACATTTTGACTGGAAATAAGAATAGCGATATCGACAGGGGTATAGATGTGGGAGTCAGCAGAAAAGTTTTGTAAACACAGCAAAATTAGCGCAATGAGAAGGTTTACACAGTCGCCTTTGATTATGCAAAGGCAAATGGGACACCCCAAAACTTCATTATCGTTCAACGGAGACTATGAAGACACTCGTGAAAACTTTTATCTATGCTCTACTTTGGTTCCGGTTCGCTTTACGTCGATCTGCGCTCATACTCAACAATTTCTTGGATCGATTTTTAATTTTTCTTTTGATATTTGTCAGTGTACGTCTTTTCAAAGCGATTCGGTGCATGTGAAGCGAGTTTTTATTCGGTCGTAAGCGTGTGGAAAGGTCTTTTCCAGCAGGTATGAGTGAAGGAATATCGGCCGTATTACTGACAGTTGCCTTTGCGTTGGAATCCACAAATGTCTCGTCTTTTGGAAAGTATCCGGTCAGTGAAATTCCATAACTCTTTGCCAAATGGAACTGGAGATCACTGCCTTCCAGGACGCTCGAGCCGCGATGACGAGCAAGTTGGGACGAAAGCTGGACCACATCATTCACAAATTGATCTGCCATTTCCAGCAACAGCTCTTCTACCGCTGGTTGATAGCAGAATCGCGGTTCAATAGAGCGAAGAAGCTCTCCAAGTTGCTTGTTGGACGATAATGCTTTTGTCGTTGTTGTTGGAGTACTTGTGCCTAGCCGCCAGGACGAAGAGGTTGCGTTTGTCGCTTGTTCTGCGCCAAATGTCGAAGGATTTTGGGCGTAATAATTAGAATTGTTAATAACGGAATTCATAGAGCTATTTTGCATCGACGGAGCTATCGTATTGAGCGGAGTCTGCGGGAAATACATGGAGCCCGGAACGAGTCGATTCTTCATTGCGACACAGAAGTGGCTGTACCGTATCTCGCATATCTACTACTCGATGCTTGCAAGGGACACCAAACGACGAAAATGCTCGTGCGAATCGCCTCAAATTGTTGCAAATAACGGTACATACAGAGTACGTAAATTGCTTTATACAATGCTGATCGATTGCGCTGCTCCCAGCAAGCAAAACGCGCCCCGTAGAGCAAGAAATAGCATTTTATTTGACGCCAATTAAAGGATTATCCGCGGCACAAAATCGTACGGAAAATAAAAAAAATTTAATACCTAATGTGAATAGTATACGTGTAGAGTACTCGATCGCTCTGACGGATCTACTAGACGGCGAATTCACATCCTGCTTACTGAGTAATTACATGTACGATGTACCGTGGCTCATGCAGCAGTGTGCGCGGCTACAACAAGTGCCTGTGATCCTCGTTCATGGAGAGAGAGATCCAAAAAGGTGATTTTCAGATTTTGTATCAATTTTCTTATTTTGGCAAAGTATCAAGCACCAGTGTCAAAAGTATACAAATATCAAGACAATTGCACCGTATTTACCCATTCCATTTGGCACCCACCACAGTAAAATGATGGTAAGAGAATTGCAATTGTCGCAATTGGATCGTTATGGTTTGCGATAGATCATTTGGTACGCTGAGAAAGTCCGAGTTGCCATATTCACTGCAAATTTTCTCCCAATTGATTGGAATAACAAAACGCAAGGTATTTGGTTTCAGGATTTTGGGCTGAAAAGTGAGACCAGTGCGAGTTCCCGAACGAATTTGTGGCCAGAAAGGATCGATTTTGAAGCTGATTTGATCGACTACTTGATTCATGTGGATAAAATACACCTTGGAGAGCTTTGTCTCACTTTGGAGAAGTACGATTTTTCCACTGCGAATGTTGCGTTGGTCGCATCGGTTCCCGGGACGCACAAAAACAGAGGTACTTGAGCCGGATTTGTTGTACTTGAACACCCCTTTCAAGCAATTTGGATAGATATGCACAAATATGGTCATCTCAGAATGCGGCGGTACAAACACAGACAGGTACAAGTTTCACCTAATGCGGGTTCATCGTTAGATTGCTTCAAACATTGGAAGCATGGAACAACGAGTACCCTTTGATCTGTCAGGTAGTCGCCTCAACTCGGACTTCGTGATGAGGGCTAAGCAGAGGATCAGTTTTCTAGTCTCGGCTCCTTGACGGAACCATGGCTCTATCACGAGTTTACCGAAAGTCTTCAAGCACATTCCACAACGAAACAACGCCCAGCGCTCCATCTTATTTGGCCATCGGCAGAGCAAGTTGTGAGTATCCTGCAAGGTGCTCTCATGCAATTTGTTTCACTCGTAGTCTATCATTACAGAGGAACTCTATTGAAGGATGGAATGCCGGTCGGGCTATCCCTTGCCCACTGAAAAATATGAAACCATTTCTCCATAAATTCCTTCGCACATGGAATCCTCCGCCCAAACTCCATCGGTCGAATGCAATGCCACACATCAAATCGTACGCACAATTCGACCCGACCGCGCTCGATGGAACACTTCGATGGGCGCTTTTATCAAGCTCCAATCTAAGCAGCGCAGCATGGGGATCGTATCAGAAGCAGAAAAATCAGTTTATGATTCGATCGTTCGAAATTGGCGTGCTTTTCCACCCCAAAGTCTATCGAAATGACAAGCTTTGCACCGATCCTTTGGTCGTCATTGGGACTCCTGCAGATGAGGCAGCCTCTCAAAATGCCATCCGATTTCCCGCTCCTTACAATTTTCCGTTGCAAGCGTATGATACAAAGCAGGATGAGCCGTGGATCTGGAACCTCGCCTGGGATCTCCCGGATAGTACCGGGGCGTGCTACATTCCTTGAGTGGCACAATGTCATGGAGCGCATACGAACACGTAGATCGTTGCAATCAAGCCAATGCGAAGCAGAAGTGAATGGAAAATAATACTTTTCTATGATTCAAAGTCATTTCTTGATGAAATCTCGGATTCGTTTCATTGTCTCCTGCACGGTCGCAGCAAATGTATGTGTCTTCGCAGTGGAATTTCCAGAATTCGCCACCTGCTCTTCTTCCTTCATGAATTCCTTCAGCAGCTCTTCTTGTTTGGGTGTCAATGATCTAACGTCACAGAATGTCAATCAAATGGTCCGATAGCGAAAACGTAATACGGCACGTACGATGGCACATGAACTTGGAGATTCACCAGCTGGGAGCCCCGACGACTGGAATTCAATTCCTTGACTCCTTTACCTCGCATCTGCATGACTGTGTTGGGTTGAACTCCCCTGGGAATCTAAGAAGCAGCTCGGTCAGCAAAGGATACCAAACACACAAAGCGCTCACCTTCATTTCCACCTCACCCGAGAGCGTCGGTACCACAACGGTGCCCCCGAGAATGGCTTGTCCAATTGAAATTGGGACATCAACCAAAATATCATTTTTCTTCCTCTTGAAGAAAGGATCTGGTTCGACTTGTATTCCAACAAACAAGTGCCCGGAAGGTCCACCACGAACACCAGCTTCTCCTTGATGTGCCAGACGAAGATTCAAGCCATTATCCACACCTTCCGGGATTTTCACCTGCACAACTTTGGATTTTTTCACAGTACCCGTTCCACGACATGTTGTGCATGGCGACTCAATGATACTCCCTTCCCCCTGGCATCGTCGACAAGGTGCTTCTACTGCAAAAAAGCCTTGCTGATGCACTTCCACACCACTTCCATTACATGTCCGGCACTTGGTCTTCTTGGTACCCGGCTTTGCTCCTGATCCTGAGCAAGTATCACATGTCACCTTGACCGAGATGGGTAGATCGCGTGTGGTTCCACGGACAGCCTCCATGAAGGATATCCTCAGATTCACCTGGATATCGGATCCTCGTTGTGCTTGTCGACCATTCTTGCGGCCTTGCCCAAACATGGATGCAAATTCGCCAAAAATGTCTTCAAATCCGCCTCCTTCACTGAATCCAGCTTGCTCATCCACACCAGCATGCCCATAGTTATCGTACATTTGCCGTTTTTCATCATCGCCCAGTATTTCCCACGCTTCAGTCGCTTCCGCAAACTTCTTGGCGGCTTCCGGGTCATTTTTGTTAGCATCGGGATGATAACGTTTAGCTAACTGATAATACTGCTTTTTGATATCAGTTTTAGAAGCATCACGCGCGACACCAAGAATATCGTAATAATCGCGTTTTGATTGGAATTGCGTGCAAGTCGGATGAAAATGTGCTTTCTGGCGCCACGAAGGATGCTTTGATTTGTGATCCACGCGTTGATTGGGGATGGTGTGAAAGTGCGCTTGTTGCGATGTAAATGGAGCGGGATTGCGTAGAGTAAACGGTGGAGCGTTGGGAGCGCATTGGCTCCATCGATTCCTTCGTGCTATACGAGTAGGAACAGCATCAAAGGTCTGTAGCAAGAGACTGCTGGAACGCTGCATGCTTTTGTAAAATGCAATGGAGACTATCACCTTCGAGAACGCGATGTCCAGTCAACTCTGTAACTTTATAAGTAGCTGCAGTATAGTCAGCTAATTTACCTCTATAATTACATTTTGACAAGCATGGAAATGATGCAAGCTTTTCAAACGCTCGAAGCGTCTTTGCACGTAATACTACAGCTACAAGTGCCTTACGATATGGAGATTAGTGACAGTGATTAGGATGCTATGAATGCATACTCTGAAGAGACTGAAGAGAAGAAGCATCGACGCTGCAAATTAGCAGAATTGGAAGCGCAAATCGCCGATGATCAGCGGAATGAAGAGCAATTATCGCTTCAGAACGTAAGAGGACCTCCTTTTTAGCATAGGTTGTAACTCTATCGCCGTAGAAAGTTCTTGCAGTCCGCTTTGAAGCAGCCATACGCGAGAAAGAGGCGACGCAGCGGTCCGTTGATGCGATTCAGCAAAATATTGAGGTCTATGCATGCAAATATACACATACATGCAGTAAATTCATCCACAATGTGTACAGCAAACGTGTACGGAGAAGACGGCCAAGCTTGTGGAAAGTAGACGGTATACGACACCTACGTTTTGATAACTTGCAATCCACTACCTTGTATCACTGTTAAAAGCGACAAACTCATTCGGATGACTCACGGTTCGTTACATGTACCTCAACCTCACCATTGTGTAATTTCACAATCAAATTCAAGCTCTTGAGGGAAATGTGCAAGAAGTTGAGGATATCACTCACTCTATCCCCATACTCATGAGGCCAATATCTCTAGTGGCAAAAGGAATTGCGTCAAATGCGCTCAGAACGAAAAAGTAAGCATCTCAGTCTCTCCACAATCAAGAACCAATGCAAATGACCCAGGGAATGCCTTGGAAATACAGCAGAAGACTGCCCAAATGGAGAAAAAAGTATCCCTCATTGACACATACTCACATCATTCCCTCACAATTTCCAGTCGTTACTCACAGCAAAAAAGCTTGCGGCTCTGAAGCGTTTCCAAAGCCGCCAAAGCGGTCGTCTGGAGGCTTTGAGCTCAGAGGCGGCACAGCTGGAAGAGCAAGTGGACGCTTTGGGAAGGGAGAATGAGACTCTCGAGCAAAAACTCCATGCAAGCAAGCTAAGCAGGAAATCGCTCAAGATCCAGGCTCCATGCAGCTCACGGTCACTCGTTATAAAAGCCCATGGAAAAAGACCCCAAAAATCGACAGGAAAAATCGCAATGAAGAAAATAACTGGAAAAGAGCAAGGCAGGGTATCAGAGCGAATCACACACGTGATCGAGGACGACTTTAGCTTATCGGATTGAATCAAAAAAAAGCTGGAGGGAGTCCATTTTCACATTACTTTACGCATTTCAACGCTCTTCTATCATACAAAAGTCCACAGTGCCCACAAATGAGCTTCACGTCAAAAATTTCAGCCTCAGAAGAATCGTCCCATGATTCGTTCCAGTAACTGGCGGTATCCTCGTTGCCCAAGATACTCTTTGAACGGTCCTTTCTCCAGAGCTTGGAAGATTTGGTGTTGGACAGGAGCCAGTAATTCAAACGGAGGGTATTCTGTCACTTTGCTATCCGCATGAAGCGCCAAACTGAGTCGTCGATTGATCTGTTCCGAATGGAATGCTTCCTGTAATTCCTGTGCGTCCTTAGAGCGAATCACCGGGAGACTTTGGATGGCTTGGATGATTTGCTTGAGATGATTCCAGGCATCTCGAGGCGGTCTTTTCGGCCGACCGCTCTCTCGTGCGATTCCCTGCCTTCTGAATGTCTCGCATTCTGTCCATGTATCCAACAAAACCTGAGCATTCGAACTTTGCACAAAGTCAAAAAATTGTCGACGCGTATCTTCGCGTGAGAGAATCCGAAGTAACAGCGGTGGCTCTGAATCTGTTGGCACACAGTGCTCGTCCAGCTTGTTCACAGTCTGCCGAGACACATTGTTAGCGATATATCTCAAGCCATAGAAAGCTTCCTACATCGTCCGAGATGAGAATCTCTGCTTGATACAATCGATGATTCTCCGTAGAGATTCCAATTTGCACGTGAAGCGCGTGAATCCACGATAACATGTCGGATTTGCTTGTGGTACACAACTTGAAGAGACATCAGTGAAGCATGAATGCGTGACACAATACAAGCCAAGGCACCTGGTACACTCGACGCGGTGTTCGGAGTTCAAAAGCAAAGGGAACTCGCAGTTCTGGTCGCGCTTTGGCGAGATACGCATTCAAAAGGCTGATCAAAGTGATATCCCGTTGATCTGTGTTTGATTTGCAGTACATCAACTGATCGTCTTTCAACACGAACCAGCGTTTTCGCCATACATTTGGGTCTTTCAAACTCGCTTTCTGAAGGTATCCACAATGAATTCCCTAACAGCATCACAATGAAATCACGAGTCCATCCCGAAATCGAGCCAACGCACATTGCCGAGTAACGTGGGTGCAGAGAGAATTCGACTGTTTGGCTCGGACCGGTTCTCGATATCTTCTTGCAGATTCAGTGGAGTTCCACGACTGTCTCTGAATACGAATTTGAAAGGAGGTCGAGAGCGGTGTTTGAGACGCACACGAGCGTCTTCCTCATTGGAGGTCAAATTTCGAGTTTCTTTGGTAATGAGTGGAAAAATGAGCTCCTCATCACGCAATGTTCGAGCTGATACGGATCGAGCTACAGATATCACTCATGAGTCATGAAGGGAATTGAGGAATTGAGGAATTGAGGATGTGAGGATGTGAGGAAGTGGTACGTACTGCTGCTTGATGAGGAGGGATACACCATGACCACGATATAAAAGCCGAATTCAGCTCGGGCAAGACTCAATTTCTTCGCCATTGACCTCCGTACGTTGAGTATGGTTGTGGAATCGGAGACCCGGAAGACTGTGGAGGACATGAAATTCTTATTCTGATAATAGATGCGAACATATCCAGCTTGTTCATCCAGACGTATTCGTTGGGGCAGAGAATGTGAATTGAAGTCTTTGGGCGCATGAGACTCATGTGAGGGTGGACCCATGGCCCCTTTTTCCTCTTTTTCCTCATTTTCCTCATTTTCCTCATTTTCCTCATTTTCCTCATTTTCCTCATTTTCCTCAGAGTCTCTTTTGGACTCAATTTGGTGAGGCGGGATGACATTTTTGGACTCAATGGACTCACGTTCTTTTTCACTGTGTGTGGGTTTTTGAGTCTCGTTTTCGAATTTCCTCATTTGGATTTCTTTTTCTTTTGGCACAGAATGAGGTTCAAAACTATCGGAACTAATTCGTTTATCTGCAAAAGAACGACTCGAAGTAGATGCTGTTATAATATCAGCGTCAGCTTCATGACCATCATTGTGTTTATCCAGTTCTACAATTCGATCTTTTGTGTGATCATTCACATTACAAATTTTATCTAAAGTCGATTGTGAGGAATTGCGTTGTGTGAGGGAACCCGTTTCCTCGTTTGCGTCTATAACCTCTTTTTCCTCAAAAGCGGCATTTATTCCCTCAGACTGCGCTTGAGAGGATGAGTCCGAGTCGAATTCCGCCTCATCCGAATCATCCTCACGCATGAAATCCTCAATATCCGCAGTTTGAATTTGTACCGAAAGTTTGTCTTCTAAGTCGTCTTCTGTCGCATCAGCCATTTCGTTGGCAGTATCGCAACTTTGGACAGCGATCACAGAATTAGCGTCCTGTGGAGCTCCTTCAAACGGGATGGTTGCAGCGAGGCTCGTTTTACCGCTATCACGTAGCGAAAATGTAGCATTTCCGATGGAACGGGATAAGTAGTCCTCCATGGTTTTATTCGTCGTCACGCTTGCGTTTAGCGTCATTTCCAAGCTGTCATTTGCGTCGAATTCGGGCGCCGCGCTAAATGAGGTCTCCTTGCGTGAGGAAGCAGACAAGTCTGAGGGACGCTCACAGTCCGGAGGGGTACTCTGGTAATACATTTCTTCCTCGAAAGCGCAAGTGGCTGATGTTATGATATGATCATGTCTTGTAATATCCGTATCGAATTGCATGCGGAAACAGATAATTTCAAGTGGGCTTGCGCAAGTTAACAGAAAGCATTCAAAAATCAAGTATGAAAGGGCAGTGGCTACTTTTAAGTATATTGCGCACCGTTGTATACGGTACAACCGACCGTGACGCTTAAGTCCTATTCTAAAAGATCTCTTTCAACCGAGTCGTATTTTTTTCACTCCTTTACGCCATTGAGTGACAGATCGAGCGAAATTGAGTGAGTGTAGCGTCCACAATGACGATGACATCAGCACAATAGCACCCGTTTGATGCGCAATTCCAAGCGGAATCGGTACACAATTCAATAACGTCGTGATCCCCAAAAGCACCTACACCATCATTCAGTTCTCGCTTCAAAAATCCCAATCCTCAATACCCACCTGAGACATTATGACTCCCATACTCAAATTAAGCGCCCCTCGCGCTTGTGAGGGTAATTGTCGCCACACTTGAGGGCGACGTGCAAGCGCATACACAAATGAGTACGCCCCCAAAGAACTCAGAGCAAGGACGCGATGATCCAGTTGCACCAGTGCGGTATTTTCGAAAATGTTCTTGTAGAACGGTCGTAGATCGAATACCTCTTGAGGAATCCACTCGTCGTTCATTTTGGGAAAGGTGTTATAAGCCATACCAGCGTCGGTACCGGCCACAAAAGCCCCCGAAATGATTGTCAATCCGAAAAGCGTCGCTGCTCTATGAAAGTACTTGCGGATGTATAGTGTCTTCTTGTATACATCGGGAGTCAGCATCTCTCGGACATGAGTGAATTGAGAAGGAGGCTGGAGAAGCGTAAAGCCTGTCCATGTAAGCATTGAGAAGGTTGTGAATGCCAATGTGAGCTGCAAATGAGGGTTGGATAGGATAGGGGAAGGAGGAAGAGGCGTACATGCGTTGCGAGTCGGTATGGACTCACACGGACTTCTTGTTGATGTTTTAGCTGTTGATGTCCGTGCTCCTCCAAACCGCTTTGGACCATCCACCAGCCAATGAGTCCCTACCGAGTCGCTTTATCGCACTTATCGAAAGAAGAACAAGTACGTAGCTGACCTGTGTCGCACCAAGACCGAGTAAAATTGCGAATCGATTCTTAAGTTCGATGGGAATGCGCTTCCGTATGAAGAAATACGCTAGTGGGAGACCATACACAGCCCCAATCACTCGTCCTAGCATCCGATGACCATACTCCCACGCATAAATGTACTTGAATTCGGAAAGTGTCTGTAGCATTTATCTGTTATAACGTGAAAATTCGAGTTAAGTGCTGACCATGCTTCCACGCTGTTGGAATTCGGGGTACGCTTTATACTTTTCGAATTCATCTGTCCACTCTTTTTGAGTCATTGGTGGTAGTTGTCCTTGCGGTTTCCAGTCCACCATCGAGAGACCAGAGCGCGTCAAACGAGTAGCACCTCCAACCACTATCGTTGAGCCTACTAAAGCGGCACATCCAAGAAGCCAATACGCCATCCATCGATTTGCTGCAACATTATCGATGGTGGGAACGTTTGAAGCGGTCTAGTATACGGATTAGTTATACGTGTAAACTAATGGATTAGAGTGTACCCGACGAACGATACGACTGACTTTTGCAAGGTTACACGGGTTGCCACTGAAATAGATTCTGGAAGGTAGGTTGTTGCCTGAACGCAAAACGCATTTTGCTTGCACTCTCTTATGCAATGTGTCAGTGAAAGTCGTTGTAAAATCAACACGTAGGAAACGTACTCCGAGTCTGGAAACGTTACTCAGTCGACTGAAAGAAAACATATCTGACATGAACAATGTAATATTAAAAATACATTCTGACGACATCCACATTCCATGTGAATGTTGCGCGAGCGGAAGTCCGCCTTAGACGCCTAATTTCTCTTTACTAAGCTCATACGTCGAGATCATAATCGCACAAGATGGAGCGACACGAGCCAAACGGGCTGTAAGCCCTGAAAACGCCCCCCTCCATCCATGGTTCTTCACAATGTGCTCAAGAATCCTTCTGCTCGATGCGTTCTTTGGAGCGTTTTCCACTTGTTGTAATGTCTTCACAACATCAAAAGGAGTCGTACATGCAGCTGCCAACATTCCAGCAACCGCACCACACACAAACGCTCGTTCCACACGACTCACTGTATACCTTTCAAACACGTGATCCAATCGGTTTTGCGATGTTTCATAACACGACCAATATATAGCAGAAAATGGCACATCACGTGCTAATGTTGCTTGAAGACCTTTAAAAATCGATCCCACACCTTCCTTTCGGATAACGTTCTCAAACGCTTGCATCATATTATCCTTCCCGGTACTACTTTGCATTCTCGTCCTTATCATTTCAATGGGCGATGTGATGGAAGCAGCAAACACTCGAGAAGATGCACCCGCTAGGAAAGGCATTGCTGTCTGTAATTGTGGAAAGCGCTGCATCCCTTCCGAGTGCAAAAAATCATACGATATGTAATACATCACAGTGGATGGAATCGAATTGAGAATCGTTGGAGAGAGTCCAGAAAACAATCCTCGAATTCCCTCGGTCCACGCAATATATCGTAATGCGTGGAACGTTCCATTGAATTGGACTGAAGCTGGAGCGCAGATTGTGCAGCTCGATCTTCGACAGCACGCTGTGAAATGGAACTTTGTGAATAGAGACGTTAAGCCTGCCCGTCGAGCGGTTTTCTTCTTACATACACAACGACACTGCTCCAACTACAGAAACGCATGGGTCAGAGTCTTTTGAGAGGTACGGTGAGATAGGAATGTACCAAATCAGTTGTCCCGTGCGGACGATAGGGTTTCGATGAAGCGAAGCCGATTTGGGATTGAAGGCGTACCTTTGCAACATCTAAAGGTGTCACAAAGAACGATGAGATCATTGCTCCGGCGGACGCAGCGAGCGCCTTCTTTAGCGTTTGATCGCATTCCATTGCGAAAATGAGGTTCAAAGCGCATCGGACCAATCAAATATTAGCTAGATCATTATTGACCAGTGAGGTATAAGGATACGTATGATTGGATGAGTCCACACGCTGGCGTGTACCGTATTCCACGCAACTGCGGCTGTGATCACTTACAAAACTGTTATTCACATGCTAACGGTTAGTTTAGTTTGTGTGGAGCGGAGCAGCCGTTAAGTAGCTTGTTAAGGATCCCGAATTTTGCCTTTCGACTCGCTGGTTGACATCACACATCAAGCAATTCTACGAAAGCGTGTCGTACATTCTAGATCATAATTTCTAGGATTCCAAGTATCCAGTGGGGTATCACTCGCAGATTGGCTAATATTCTGTATAAAGGGACCTAGTATGAGTGTAGCGACCGTCCATTCCTGTCTGAATGTTTGTGACCTATTCATAGAATGATTTCACCCCTCCTCCAACTTGTTCGAAATTACGAGGTACAGCGTCTTTCCTCCACTACTCAGACCCCCTCACCCACACAAATAAATTGCACCCGTCTCCCTCACTCCCTCCCAATCCTAAATGAACGAAAAGAGTCCGCTCTTGCGTTCAGGCGCCCCTTCTAATGTGGACGACACCAATGGCCACGACGACCGCTATTACATGGGCGTAGAAAAACGCTCTTTATACAACACCCCCGAGTGCGGTATAAGTACCGTCGAGGCTGCCAGACGCCTCAAACTCTTTGGTCCCAATGAGTTTTCTTCTAAAGAGAAATCCATCTGGCTAAAGCTCCTCGAACAATTCTGGGGACCCATGCCAATCATGATCTGGCTCGCGATCCTAGTTGAATTACTCACTCAGGATATTCCCGATTTTTGTGTACTACTCGTCCTCCAAATCCTCAACGGAGTCGTTGGATGGTATGAGGAACTCAAAGCCGGGAACGCTGTCGCCGCTCTAAAAGCCTCCTTAAAGCCCGAAGCACTGGTCATCCGTGACGGTGTCCATCAAACCATCAACGCGTCCATGCTGGTCCCTGGCGATCGCATCACACTCTCTGCAGGCTCAGCGGTTCCTGCGGACTGCGACTTGTGTGAGGGAAACCCCGTCCAAATCGATCAAGCCGCCCTCACGGGCGAATCCTTTCCAGTGTCCATGGGGCCCGGAGACAACGCGAAAATGGGATCCACAGTGACCCGAGGCGAAGTGGAAGCTGTCGTCACTGCCACGGGCTCGGAGACGTTCTTTGGGAAGACTGCGAGTCTCATTTCCTCAGTGGATGAATTGAGTCATTTTCAGAAAATCTTACTGAGGATCACAATGTTTTTAATGGCAATTTCGCTGGTTCTGGTGGGATTCTGCTTGGGGTACCTGATCTACAATGGAGAGGCGTTCTTGGATGCGATCGCATTCAGTGTGGTGTTGCTGGTAGCGTCCATTCCGATCGCGATGCAGGTGGTTTGTACCTCGACAATGGCGCTGGGGTCCCGAAAATTGGCAGAGGAAAAAGTTATTGTGACACAATTGCAATCGATTGAGACACTTTCTGGGATGAATATGCTTTGTTCCGATAAGACGGGAACACTCACACGCAATAAAATGGAATTACAGGACGATTTACCGATTTTCTTCCCAGGGGCTACGCGAGAGGATGTGTTGGTATGTGCGGCGTTGGCAGCGAAATGGAAGGAACCGCCGAAAGATGCGTTGGATACGTTGGTGCTGAATGCGATTGATTTGAGACCGTTGGATCAGTACACGATGCTGGATCACTCGCCATTTGATCCGTCTGTGAAGCGAACGGAATCGACGATCAAAGGCCCAACTGGAAAGATTTTCAAAGTGACCAAAGGAGCACCGCAAATTGTGCTTTCATTGGCACACAATATCGAGGAGATTCGTGAAGCGGTGGAAGCTAAAGTCCTTGACCTCGCACGTCGTGGAATTCGATCGTTGGCAGTGGGTCGAACGGATGAATCAGCAGATGGATGCTGGGTCTTTCTTGGGATTATGACATTTTTGGATCCACCACGTCACGATACCAAACGAACGATTGAATTAGCTCATGAGAATGGAATTGATGTGAAAATGATCACTGGAGATCAAGCTGCCATCGCGGTAGAAACGTGTCGAATGCTGAATATGGGAACGACAGTGTTGGGTACGGATGTGCTTCCAACCGCGAGAATCGAAGACGGGCTTTCGTCCACTTTGGGACACGATTTTGGAGCGATTGTGGAGAGTGCGGATGCATTTGCTCAAGTGTTTCCAGAACATAAATTTCTGATTGTTGAGATTTTACGTCAACGCGGATGGATCGTTGGAATGACTGGAGATGGGGTGAATGACGCACCGGCACTCAAGAAGGCTGACGTTGGAATTGCGGTAGAAGGGTCCACCGATGCCGCTCGAGCTGCTGCAGATATCGTGCTTATTAAGCCTGGGCTCTCCGTGATCATCAATGCCATCACGCTATCGCGAAAGATCTTCCAAAGGATGAGGAATTACGTGACGTATCGAGTCGCATGCACAATCCAGCTTCTCTTCTTCTTCTTCATTTCGGTCCTCATGTTCCATCCGGATAGCTGTCGCTTCCCTCACTTTGTCCCGCGTGTTGGAGAATGTCCATTCAATCACAATACCTCGACGGAAGCTGTGGATCCATATTTCAAGCTTCCGGTGATCGCATTGGTGCTCATTACGATTTTGAATGATGGAACGATCATCTCCATTGCGTATGATAACGTAGTGCCATCAAAGCGTCCTGAGAAATGGAACCTTCCACGCATTTATTGTGTGGCTGCGTGCTTGGGTGGAATCGCTGTAGCCAGCTCCCTTCTTCTGCTATTTTTGGGATTGGATTCATGGAATTCGACGGGGCCTTTGGCGATGTATGGCGTTGGAAATCTCACGTACAATGAAGTGATGATGATGATGTACTTGAAGATCTCTCTATCGGACTTCCTGACTGTTTTCACCGCTCGAACGGATGGCTTCTTCTTCTCGAGGGCGCCGGGGCTTTTGTTGGCGGTCGCGGCGTGCTTTGCGACATTGGTATCGACGCTTCTAGCGATTTTTTGGCCTTTTACAGAGATGCAAGCCATCTCCCCAAAACTCTGTTTATTCGTGTGGGTCTATTGCATTTTGTGGTTCTTTGTCCAAGATATCGCCAAAGTCTTTTTGAATTACCTGCTGGATAAAGTCGCACACAGTAACGTGTTTGATGACCAAGGAATCACCAGCAAAAAGTATGTTCGTCAAGCAGCATTCCGGAAGAATCGGGTTCATATGGGATCGACTTTCTTGGACATGGAAGCCAATATTCGCGACTCCTTTGTCGCTGGGCGTGCTGTTCGAGCGAGCCATATCGATCGTCCGATGAGTGTGGAACAAGCCATGGAGCGTTTGGGTCGACTCGAATCGGAAGTCAAGATGCTGCGTCATGTCATTCAGTCCGCTTCCTCATCCAATACAGTCTGAAGCCTGTGGAATGTACGCTTTTTGTAGGGAGCGTAACAATTTTTTTAAAATACTTTTGACTTGAAACTTGGGGGTTTTATGCATTCAGCCGGGAATCTGTGTGGATGGCGGTACTGAGCTGCTTTCTGGGAGTGCATGGAGCCGCAGGAATTCCATGGCGACTTGGAGCCTCCCTGCAAATTCATTAGAAATGTCGAGGATCGCGGGCTGGCGTACCTTCCGGTTGCTGCTTGATACGCTTGTTGGAGGAATGTCAGCTCTTCTCGGGTGTCCTGGAGCTCGGCCTTGAGCTGTACGAGTTTATCTTGTACGTCTGAATGCAAGGTTAGACGAGTTTTTGCATAGAGACAGCCCGACCTGCCCGAGATAAAGCCTCCGTGCTGGAAGCCTGACCGCCCAAATTCGCAACGATGACGCTGTTTCTGGTGGAAATTGTGTCCTTGGGAAGGTTCATGATGTAAGGCGTAACAAAGACTTGGAATTCAATGCGTCGATGTTGCAGGAAATCGATGAAATTTGGGGTCACAGACTCGATATGATGGATGCATTCGTACCCAAACACTGGGTTTCGCGTGTGCTGCTCCACCGTCTCAGTGGTGAATAGCTCCCCGAGGAACTCATACTGACAATATGCCAATTCGGTGATCAGTGGAAGCCCGGAAATTGCCCGAATTTGAAGCTTGTATGTCCAAGGCTTTCCCAGGAAATCGGTGGGCGACTCGATGTCTACTAGATGCTGTTCCTGATGTTTCTCGCTGTCAGGTGACGACAAAGGTGCCCATACTACCTCCAGCTTGCCGATTGTATTGAATGGCGGGACTGCCAGCTTCACATTGAGCTGAGCTTCGTCTGAATCAGTCTCCAGGTTGTATAGCAAGTACTCTGGAAATGTTGTGGCCGAGCCGATTTGGAAGGAATGGTCGAAGAAGAGCGTGATGGGCTCGTGCCCGGGCGGCGACGCATACTCCCGATCGTTCATGATTGCATTCCGTAGGAAAGCCACTTCGTCTTTGAGCATCGCGTGGGCCTTGACAAACTCAAAAACATCGAGAAAAATGATCTCTTCGGTGTCGTTATTTTGCACCTTTATCTTCACTTTGGCGATGCTGCCTTCATCCAGAGCGGTCTGGGCGTCAGTGTCGCTGGATAGAGGCGTGGAGCTTTGGAGAGTGGTCTCGAAATCGAGCATTCCGCGATTTAAAGCCTGGACGATTTGTCTGGTTTCCATGATCTTCGGAAGGACCTCACGAAGCTCTTGATCATTCACTTGACGTGCGAGCAATTCCTTCTCCGTGGTCGAGTCCATAGAGATGGAGGGATTTGCATGCTGGGATTCTGGAGAGGTTATCGCTGGCTGAGCCTTTTGAAGCTCCCATTTCGCTTTCTCTTCTTGGAATCGCTTCATTTCTTCTTGAAGCTCCAACATGGCCGCATTATCGACCGACTGAAGAGCTCGTTGGTATTCTTGGGCCGCGTCATCCGCGGTAGGCTCTGTATCGGATGAGGTCTGGGCAGGATGCACAAACAGCATGAGCTCCGTAGCGATTGCGACTCGATCGAAATGCTTCAGAATTCGCTTCCCATCTTTCTCAAGCTCGGATCCATTGTGAATGACGTCTCCAGCGCCGGCGAAAAGCACAATTTCGCCATTTTCGAGCTGAAAGGAACAGTGATTCTCCACGATGTTCAGTGACATTGGCTTGATATCACCATGCGGTCCGATGGTCACTTTGGGCTGATTCAGTAGGAACATGAAGCGTTTGGATCGATAGGCATCCACATCGAGATTCAACAAGTATGGGGAGGTGGTCTCCGACTCGAAATGATACAAATGAATTCCTCGCTTGGCATACTCTTCCCGCTGCCGCTGCATGAGCTCATCTTGGGCGCTTTTTGCGTTAGGAGCTCCTGAGGTCGAACCCGACTCGCCGAGTAACACGCTTTCTAATTCTCTTCGCTTTTGTGCAACCATCTCAGCTAATTGTTCCATTTGTAGCTTCTCGTTCTGCATATCTGCTTCGGGGAGTTTGAGGCTGTCTTGCGTCTGAGCGATTTTCTCATTCTCTTGCCTCAATTCCTTGACCAGCAATTTCATCTGTTCCAGCTCGGCCAGCAATTTTCGCTCGGCTGGACTCGATACCCCACAGGCTTTCTTTGGCTGGAGCTTGATGACAGATGCATTCTTGGCAAACCCGAGCGTTGCAAAGGTGTAATTATGGAACTTGACTTCGGGTCGAATCGCGCAGAAGAGATAGGTTCGAGCCTGCAGCATGGTGTCCTTGAGATATTTGCATAGAAAGTAGGAATTACACCCAGGAATAGACATGCCAGGCTTCAATTTATTCGCCTTGACCATCTCTGCCATTTTCATGAAAAATTGAGCCATTTCAGTGAGGGAGAGATTGATTTTCTTCCCTTGGTCTTGAAGCTCTTTCGACTTGGAAGGATCACGATGGGGACCCAGGTATTTGTACTCTTGATCTCCGTTTTCAAAGACCACTTTCTTGTACTCTGCGTATACAATATCTCCCGCTGGCTCGGTACCTGCCAGGTCGCACACATACACCCTTCCTTTCTGCTTGATTCCTTCTCTTTCGGGGTCTGGTTTCTCGACCTCCAGTGTCATGATACAATGCCCACGGGTCGACTGATGATTGAATTGTGTCGGGGCAATCGCTTTCCGGGCATTTGCGGCCATAAAAGTCCTTCGGAGATCATTCCAGTCCTTAAGTATCACAGACTGACACCACTCAATATCCGTGAACCCGTCGGGGTCTTTTTTGATCCCAGCTTTATACTGCTGTTCCTGTGCTACCGGGGACATCAAATCTCGCACAGTGTCCACGACATTCTGAAAGTACTTCATCGAGATTTTCCATCCGTCTTGTTTCTCATTAAACACCTCATACGCCAGCCGAGGGAAAAGGCCCCACTATAGCGCGTACAAGCTTTCAATTCCAGGCGATCTACAGCGTTATGCCTACCTGAGGATGCGGGGTTTTATGTCGAAACCAGGCGTCCGGTGTATCTATTGCATCGGGCTATGGGCCGTATGCGTCAGAGGCACTCGGTCGAGATAGAATACGACGTACCCCAAAGACAGTGTAAGTCTTCCCCGAGCCTGAGAGACCGTAAGCAAACAATACAACCGCGTTCCCGGTGAGTAAATCGTCTTTCATCTTAACCCCGACACTCTGATACGCGTGAGCCTGATCAACAAGCTCCATCGCTTGTGCTTGGTCCAGGTTCCCCTGTACATGGCGTTGGAACCCGTAGGCACTCCACCAAGCATAACTGAATGGAAAGCGGGTAGTGGAGTATGTGGAATTTATGAGCTGGACTTCGCCTTCTTCCTCACCCGATTGCGTGAGGAAGACTCCGAGTTTGTCATCACATGTGAATGGACGACAGCGGACAGATACTTTAATACTAACGCTCATTCTCTGCGGATCACTTGGGCTCAAATACGGGTGAAGAGGCCTCGAGCATGCAGCAGGTATTAATAGCAGCGAGGCCGCTTGTCCAGCGCTATCCGCGTAAGTAGGAGCTTCATGGGCCCTGGGAGGATGTGTTACACAAAAGCTAAGGAATGCTTACTCTCGATGTTTTGCTACTTTCTGGGAATCAAAATACAGTGGGTATAGGTAGTTGTTAAATTCCACAGTTTAAATCGGAACAAATGATCGATTTGCCAGTGATTGATATCCAAGAATATAAGGCCACAAAGGATGTCAGAATGTGTGCGTTAGCGGCGGATACGCTGCATCGCTATGGCGCTCTCTGTATCAAAGACAATGTGAGTGTCCAAAGTGTTGTGTTTGATTTACTCTGACTGTGTGTAGCGCGTTTCTACGAGTGATAATGATCGATTTCTCGATATGATCGAACATTACTATGAGACATCGGACTTTGAGCAAGACGCGCGACCAAATTTACACTATCAAGTGGGAGTCACACCAGAGTACATAGAGCGACCGCGTGACCATTCTTCTACAGTGGAAACGTTGGAGAAGAAGCATAAACCAGTGACTTTGTGTCCTCCAAATTTGGATAAGAAAAGCCGCTTTTTTTGGCGAGTTGGTCCTCGACCCACAACGACTGAATTCAAAGAGCTGAATGCGGAGCCAGTGATTCCAGAAGGATTCCCTGAATGGGAAGATACGATGAATATGTGGGGAAATAAGATGCTGACTGCATTGAAAGATCTCGCGGAGATGGCTGGGATCGGATTTGGTTGGGAAGCCAATACGTTGACCGATATCATGCATTTTGGACCGCATTTGCTTGCTCCTACTGGGAGTAATTACAATGTGCACAATCAGCTGAATGATGTTCTGGCGGGATTCCATTACGATCTCAATCTACTGACTGTGCATGGCAAATCGCGATTCCCCGGGCTTTACATTTGGCTTCGTGATGGAACTCGAACTCCTGTGGAGATTCCAGATGGATGTCTACTGGTACAGGCGGGAAAGCAATTGGAGTATCTCACCGGTGGATACGTAAAAGCAGGATTCCATGAGGTCGTTGTATCCGAAAATGCGTTAAAGGTGATGGAGGAACGTAAAGCTCAGAAGAAGTCTCTTTGGAGAGTGTCTTCGACGCTGTTTGCGCATTCTGCTTCTGATGCAGTGTTACAGCCATTGCCACCATATTCAACATTGGAGACTCGAGGCACGTACCCTTCAATTTTGGCTGGTAAGCAGGTTCTCGCAGAGCTGAAGCACATCGAATTGGGCTCATAATGTTGCGTAAAATAGTTCCTTTTGAGCTTGCACTTCACTGTTCTAATTGATATGCCGTATGTGGCCATAACCTGTGTGAACCGATATACCCCATAATCTGATCCAAAGACGTCCTTCATCGTATCGAACCTTTCAACAGTCAACTTTATCGCTGCGCTGTTCTTTGCAATGTCGAAAGATTAGTGCGTTTCTCACGATTTCTCTCGAGCGATTAAACATCATTACAATGCTATAATGTGATATTCTGCTTTTTAGCGATCATCTCTTCAAATTGGTACTCATTGGAGACTCCGGCGTCGGGAAATCCTGTCTCTTACTCCGTTTTGCGGTACGTCATTCACGGTGCAATTTGCATTGTACCATTTCGTCTGATCAAAGCTCTTGTAGGACGACGCGTTTACAGAGAGCTACATCACAACAATCGGCGTTGATTTTGTAACCTCTTTATCGCCATATCTTTCTCCAATTTGGGATATTGACGCTTCTTTTCCAGCGTTTTCGAACTGTGAGAATTGATAAGAAGACCATCAAACTTCAAATTGTATCCATTTCAACCTGATTGAAAGACATTCACTCACACATATTTCCTGTAGTGGGATACAGCTGGTCAGGAAAGGTTCCGCACGATCACAAGCGCCTATTATCGTGGAGCCGATGGGATTATCATGGTGTACGACGTCACAAATCAGGTCGGAATTCCTTCATTTGCGCGCATTTGCTTACGTGATTGCAGGAATCCTTCGATCATGTGAACGACTGGCTGAATGAGGTGAATCGATACGCGAGCGAAGGAACATGCAAGCTGTTAGTGGGCAACAAGAGCGACATCACCGAGAGTCGAGCCGTGACATATGAAACAGCAAAAGCATTCGCAGACAGTTTGTCGATTCCATTTTTAGAGACAAGTGCCAAAAACGCGCAGAATGTCGAAGAAGCTTTTTTGACAATGGCATCGGAACTCATCACGATTCGAGAGATGCTTGGTGATGCAAATAGACCCAGAGGAACCTCGGTGCGTTGAACACTCTGAGTTTGTATCGGCAATGTGATGATTGTTTGTGCTGTAGCTTTCGGAGGAAGCTCGTCGGAATAACAATGGAAATTGTAGCTGTAATTAGACGTCCTCATAGTCGTCCAGCGCTTTACCAAAATGATTGAATTATGCTTAAATATATCGAAATGAAGCTTTCTTCCCGAATCAGCCAGAGCTCGGCAATATCTCGTTGGAGCTTCAATGGCGCTCTTGAGGTCGAATGAAGCACTCGTTGTATTCGAGGAGGAATGATAAATCTCGAGCTTGGCCAGAATGATGCAAAACTCCACAAAAAAACTCGAGACGCTGCACAAATTCCTGCTCCAACGAACAAAATTTGGAATGTTCTTCAGGGCTGTCCAAATTCACTTGACCGCTTTTCGAAATCAACTCGACAAAGTGCCAGCAGCACTGAAGTATATCATCCATAGCCGTCATGATCGTCCTGGAGTATATGTAGCACTGCTTGATAAGCGCTGCGAGAAAACACTCGTGAAATTTTTTCACTTGGTCAAAATTATTGGATGCTTGCATTTCCTCCCGACATTTATGGAAATTTGCTTCGATGACCAGAATTTGGAAATAGATTTGGATGTTTTGGATAACGTACGACATTCGACTACGCAGAGCTGAGATTGGAAGCAGGAAATTGCGTTTGGAATAGCACCGCAATGCATCGACTTTCCACGTGTGCTCTAACGCGTATCCGATTCGCTTGAGCCGAAAGCAAAACTGGAACAAATTGTTATACAACTGGAGATCGTCTTCGGTGAATAAAAGCGGCAATGGCCATGGAATTTTCGGGTTCAAACGTAAATGATTCCACAATTCTCGAGGAGGAAGAATCTGATTTTTCGACAGATTTTGATTCGATTCTCGAAAGGCTTTCAATAAATACTTTTCACAGCTCCATCCGGCCACGCGAAGACGAGGTCCCAGGCCTAGACCAAGCCAGTATTTCTCGTTGGATGGCCGCAAATCAAGTACTTGTTCTATATCCACAAAGCTTTCGAGGACGGGAATCTCGTTGACTTGGATGAAGAATCCTTTTTTATAAGTCTTTTGGGTTTTGTTGGAAGCATTTTCGATCTGAATGCGCGAATATTGGATTTCTATGGTTGCAATGGGACATTTTCCAGACGCCAAATGCATCGCGATATGAACACTACGCTCGGTGGAGCATCCTTCCATCTTCTTCCACTGTGAAGATCTTCCCGAGGTGCTTGCATCCTTGGCATAATAGTGGAAGGAGCCCTGAACGATCAAGACACTTGCAAATCGATCGGGTCTCCGAAGATCGAGCTCAATACCAAGACAGCGGGTGTTTGGCTCTTGTTGGAATTCAAGTGTATCTCCTCTGCTGAGGATATCGGCATCAAATACAGGAGTGTCCTGAAAGAGAATCAAGAGCTTGGAGGACCACGGTGTACTATCCTCCAGCTCACTTGACGAGGGAACTTGAATGTCAATTTTGGTCGAGAAAGGATACCGTTCGTATTGCTCATAATTCCACCAAAGGAGGCCGTAAAAAAGTTCCGATGCATCTTGTTGCGACGGTTCCATCCATTTGCCGGTCCTCTCCCTGGAAGCATTACGCACCTCGAGCCCATCCAGCACGTTAAATCGTCGAAAGGAGAAAGTTTGTAGAGGAAGCTACAGGATGATAAAGTGAGAAACAAGACGAGAATACCATTGCTGACTCACTTGCAAGTGAGTACTTTGCGCAAAGTCATCCCCATCCAGTTGTAAGTCTTGAATGGTCTGTCTCCAGAGATTGTGATTGAGAGTTTCCTCCAGTTTCATGGAGGGCTTTTCTTGCATGATGGAAAAGCTGTCTTCTACAAAAGACTGATACAATTCACCACGCGATAGAAGGAAAAACTGCTTCAGTGCATCAAAACATTGGATAAAGTTTGCATGCACAACGACATTTTGATACAAATGTTTGGCAACTCGGGCGCGGATACTCTCCACGGCGTGTTCCACTTGCAATATGTCGAATGATTTATCTTGTGCCAATTCACTCATCACATGAACAATCTCGTGGCTCTGTTTCTCGATAACCTCACAAGAACTTCGACTTTGCTTGCCATTTGCCATCAGAATTTGCATCGATTTGCCGATGAAGTAAATGCTTTCAGCGATCGATACCGGGAAATAAGAGCCCGGGATCGCATTCAGATCCAGTCTGTATGCCAATGTATCATGATAATCACCGCTTTCGGTGTTTGATTGCGTTGATTTCACAAAGAATTCCTGATAAGGATCCAGTAATTTCCCATAGATCATCCATGATATCATTTGCTTGTATAGTATCCTGTCGTACACATCCATCAGATCAAGCAAACGAACACGCTACTTTTCTATACCGATGACAGCATTGCTGCAGATGATGAATGCATTTTCGAATACGGGGATACCCAGTCAGACTTAATCCATGCAACAGTTCGAGCAAAGACGCGCCTGCAATCGTTTTTTCTTCAATAATTTGCCCCTCTTCCTCTCTGATTGCGAGTTTGCAAGAAGAAGGATGGATCATCTCAACCAGTTTACGCAATTCTGGAAATATCTCAATAAAGTCTTGCAGCTCATACATTAATTGAGGTATCGGAGTCACCACTTTGCTCGATAGAATGCTTTCTTCCAGTTGCACAACCTTGTGGCCGTATTTCTCCAAGTAACACTCAATGCCGTGACTCAGTCCGGTGACGTAGACGCTCGCGTATGAGGTCGAAGTTTGAGCAATACGAACGAACTCCTGGAGAATTGTGTAATTGAATCCAAGATTCAGTAGGCGATTCACCTGAACCTTTTGTGCATCGGATAAGATTGATATAGCTGGACGAATGTAGTACCCATCGCTTCGGACGTCAATCAAATCGCCAACATGACCAAATAACGCGAGGAAGAGCTCATGATGCATCTGGTCTGATAGGATATTATTCCACCAATCAGTCACAAATGCAATATAATGTAAACACATAAAAGCGGGTCTAGATAGCCAAGGGTGAAATCCGAACGAAAAGATAATCAGCCAACATGTCAAAGTACGGCGCTCATTCCTCACATTACAACGCTAATCCTTGCTGATTTATAGGTATGATCGTGCAATTACCGTTTTCTCTCCCGATGGACATTTGTTTCAAGTGGAATACGCAATGGAAGCCGTGAAAAAGGTGCCACTATTTGCAGATCCAAGGATACTACACCTGGTTAATGACGCGCTCTTGACAGGGTTCCGTGGTCGTCGGTGTGAGAGGGAAAGACTCTGTCATTCTCGCGGTAGAACGCAAAGAAACCGCAAAATTGCAAGATCCAAGAACAATGCGAAAGATGTTCCAATTGGATGAAAATATCTTTGCTGCTTTTGCCGGATTGCATGCCGATGCGCGCGTTTTGGTGAATAAGGTGAGCTCTGAGCCTTCGATTGTATACATTGGATTCATCCTTTGTGCTCAGGCTCGTTTGGAGTGTCAAAGTTATCGACTGACAGTGGAAGACGCTCCATCTGTGGAATACATTTCACGATATATCGCTCGAACACAGCAAAAGTATACACAACGTGGAGGAGTTCGCCCGTTTGGCATATCGATGTTGATCGCCGGCTATGACAGCAAAGGAGTTCCAAAATTGTACCAAACCGATCCGTCCGGCACGTATTATGCGTGGAAAGTGAGTAAGGCCCTCCTCACACTCGCATCGATTTCTCACGTGACGTGCTTCTAGGCCAATGCACTTGGACGTAATTCATCGAGTCTTCGCGAGTTTCTGGAGAAAAATTATGTTGACAATATGTCTCGCGAGGAGGCGATCACTCTTTCGATCAAAACGCTCTTGGAAGTCGTGGAAGCAGGAAGCAAAAACATTGAGCTAGCAATCGTTCAAGCGAATGGCGAACTTTCGGTAGGAAGCGCATTCGATACTTTTTCTGAGTCTGAATCTGAATCTCATTATGTAGATCTTGGCCGATGAACAAGTCGAAAAAGTATGCGCAGAAATCGAAGCAGAAAAGGAAGCAGCCCGAGGCGGAGCTGAGAGCAAATCGTCTTCATAGAAGCCTTAACCAGTACGCCTCTGCGAGCTCTTGTCAGTGTGCAAAAGTGGTGAGAAAAAACTTTCCAAAATGAAGCCTTTTGCTTCCTTTATTGCAAAACCAAAGCTCTGCGACATCGTGACAGATGATCTACTGCCCTTGCGCATACACAGCCCACCGACGTTTGTGGTCTTGACCTTTACCACGCTCCACATTCGCGTCATCACAGCCTCCATCCGCACACCCGCAAAATCGATTTGGATCGTCCATGCAAGCACGCTCACATCCAGCGTCATTTCCATCGAAATCTTCTTTCGAGCGAATAGTGAGATCCGAAAACGCAAAGGCATGTCCATCAGCTCCGACTCGAGCAATAGCGAAATATCGCGCGTTGTGATTTCGTGCGTGATACTGAGCCAGTCGGAAATTCGCACCCGTGGAGCTACCAGCATACACCCTGTTGGCGCTGAAGTGGTCTTCGCCGGTGACACAGCCCAAAAATTTCGCTTGCTCTTCAGCATCGCCGGTGGGTTTATCGGTCTTACGAGCTCTCTTTGACAGACCTTTCGAGTCGACATTTGGCTCTTTCTTCACTTTGAAGATGCGCACGATCCAATGTTCCGAAGTGAAAGCTTCCTCCATGTGACGCAGCCGAATGTTTTTGTATCCAACTTCAGTATTTCGAGCCAAATCAAAGCCGGGCGGTTGTTGGTGTTTTGTCATCACTTTGTCGAAATCATAGTAGCACAACTTGTAAAGGAGACTATTGTGCAAAATTTTGGATCCACCAGGCCCGATATCGTAATTGCCCGAGACAGAGTAGTAGTCTTCTTCTGAGGGCATATCCTTCCCAAAGACACCAGAACCAATGCGGACGGGCCACAAAAACTTGTTGACATCATCGGAGCTGTATCCTGTCATACCGCCAAAGACCACCAGCACATAATCGACATCCAAACTTTCCATAATGGGATACGCTTCTTCTTCAGTGGTAGCCAATGCTCGTCCGACCTACACAACACATCAAGCCTCAGCACAAGAGAGCTTTATTTTAAGTAGCATACCGTGGCAATATGAGTGTTATTCCAGGTGTTGTTGTCCACGAGAACAGTTCGATTAGCCATTCCAGACATCTGATAGCCGTAATCCCACCACGACATGATTTTCGCATTGGCGTCGGTGTTTTGTCGAAGCCAATAATAAGCTTCTCGGAAATCATCAAATATCACTCGCTCGCCAGAATGGGTCGTTCCCGCCTCGATCACAATCGACGGTGACGAGTATGCGAATGAAGCGACAAAGGTTGCGTGGTAAGTGTACGATAATAACAGCACAAGCATTCCTCCGATAATGAAAAGTGCGAATGTGGCCGGTAACTCTTGTGCGGGACTATCGGCTTTCTTGGTCTTTATCCCGCGGATGAAAATGCCAGTAAACTTGTGCAGAGTAGAGGATATTCCAATAGCACCGAGGATACATGCGATCGGTGCCAGAGTAAGCATGAGTCGAACCATCACACCAGCGAAATACCAAGCCACAGTGCCGTAGAGGATAACGAAGATACCACCATCTGTCAAATGCTGGAACAGGAAATAGAGCCCCACAGGAGCCAGAGGAACCAGCACGTGGAGATCAAAGAAGTAAGACGTCCATGCAGTCGGTTGATGCTCGCTCACGGAAGCGATAATGGGTATATACTTTGAAGCGTAGGTCGGATCCAGTAGTGTCAAGCTTCGACCAGTCCACTGAACTTTTCCCATCAACTGCAGAATGATCAAAGATGTCGCCACGAGCCCAACAACGCCAGTAGCGCCAAACATAACCAATCGTCGGAAAGCAGCAGCCGAAATAAACGATCTGATCCAATTCACAAAGCAGTACACTTGAAGGAGAATAAATACTCCGTGTGATCCAGCACATTCGGCTTGCTTGACGACATTGAATCCAACAAATGGAACTTGCATCGCCAATACACTTCCCAATGCGTAGAAGGTTGAGTATGCAATGTACAGCCTCGGCGAATATCTACCTGCAACCAGCAGAACCAGCACGTAGATGGGTATCATATTGATAATGAACACATAACCGCCCCAAGCAGCGACCATGTAAAAGTAGAACAACGCACAGGTCGCTGACCACAGCATGGATCCAGTATGAACAGCTTTGATCCACAGATAAAACACGAAAATCAAGGCGAATATCGCTACACCCTCGTTATCGTAGGATCCACCGACAGATCGGGAGATGTATGATGGTACGATGCCGATGAAAGCAGCGGCAATCAGACCAGCACTTGATCGTTTTGTGACCTCCTTTGTCAAAAGATAGGTCGCGATTGTCGTGTTTGCGGCAAACAGCGGGGCCAAAAACACACAGGTATTGCGCACATTGATGGATAGATTGAGCAGATTCAGGAGCCAGTAGAGGCAGGCAGCCGTGAACATGAGTCCGGGGTAGATAGTACCACCGATAATTCGACCCAGAGGATACCAAGCACGATCATCGAACCAGTTGAGAAACTCTAGAAATCCTTCCGAGGCGAGGTACTTTGTGGTTCGGAAGTTAAAGTACGGATCGAACTCATGGATGACCTAGGAAGAATGAATGTTTGTGAATAGGACAGAATGAGCGTATGATATCTCGCTTCCTTACCGATTCATATCGGACGACCGCAAATAGACGGACAGAGAATGCCAATAGGCAAATCATTGCCAGGATCACGTACTTTGTGATGGAGGTCACAATACCGGAATCCTCTTCATCGCTAGTGTCTGCATTTGGATTACTTGCATTTTTTGCAGAAGAACGAGCATTTACATGCGATGTTTTAGTGATAGTTGTCGTTTTTGTTATGGTGGTAGTCGTCTCCACCACTTCGTGTTTGCTCTTTACTCGCGGTTTGGAGACCATTACGGTTTTCAAACAGCGACAATTTCACAATTCGCTATGTTCCCTTTTATGGAATAAACAATGAGCTGTGGCCACACGCATATCAGCCCTTGATTAAGGTGGTGGACACCAAATTACCGGAGTATATTACGTGCTACACATCAATCTGAACCCAATCGAAAGCTTTGCTAGATTCGACACAGACTTTCTTCCTATTAATCAGAACACTGTGTATACGTATATCCATTGACGGAAAGGCTATCGAGTCGAGCATCGCCGCTCGGATCAATAGTATGTCATTGGATGGTTCTTAATCGTAGCAATCGACGTCTGGTACATGGATAGCAGTTCATACAGCCAGCATTTGCGCGATGAAAAGACAAGCATTGCTGTATCCACAAAAAGCTTGAGATTTTACTAGAAGAATGGCCCTTGTTATCCGGCGATGCTGGACTTGAAAACCAACTCAGAGCATTCCAGATCTAAATATATACTTGTCGGCTGATTTAGGCGTAATTCGGACCAATCTTCGCTTGATCTGTTTGTTGCGATAGAGTTGGAAAGGCCCGCTGCATCACATGTTGTAAAATGATGAGCGATCGAAACTAATTCAGCATCAAAGCATCCACAAGTGATACGAGCTTCTCGATGACCAGTGACACCAGCCAATGCTCGACCCTTGAATGCTCCGAAAATTGATATATCTCCATCAGCCATCACTTCTGCTCCAGAATTCACATTTCCTAATACAACTAGTGATCGAGACTTTGCATAGACTTGCTGTCCTGATCGAACACAAGTCTGAATAATCATCGGTGGATGGATGAATGGATTGTTCGGAGCCGTCTCAACCTCCAGAATGCTATCACTAATTTTCTCGGGCTGTCCATTGTGTGAGCTCACAATTGCGCTCGAGCTTTCTGTCAGACATTCAGGTCCTTTGGTGGATATGAAGGACGGAAGGTTCAATTTGAGTGCCACCCGTTTGGCCTGATCACATGCATCGGTGATTCCCACTGCTTTATATCCATTCGACTAGTAAAAAACATCAGACATGTGGCCAGTAGACTACTGGAACCTGACCTCTAAGCTTGCTATCTTTGATCGCAGTTCGTGCTTCTTTATGCACTGAGAATGCGGGGATCCTAAACGATTTGAGGTATCAGTACTTCAAAGTCATCCCTTCCTTCTTGCGCTTACCATCACTGGAGACTCCACGTAGATCTAGTACTACTGGTGTGGTTTCACATGCGTGAAGCTTTGGATGAAAGCTTTGGATTGGTTTTCGCAGATGCTCTCGCACCAGACTTATTGTTGGTAGAAGATAGACTCTTCCATCGAGCTGTAAGGATTTCAATGTGGGATCAATTGATGGACGTAGAAACTTTGCTGATTGGCGAGCTATGGAACCAACATCGGAAGTGATATGGCGAAAGAAGCTTCGATGCATTAGCTGGTCTAAATTAATATTCATTTATTGACCAGATAGATTATAATAATTACAGATAACTACGCATTTCGTCATTGACGTGACAAATTCATTGATTTGTTAGAAGAAAATTTCTGGTTCTGGTCGTATCTCTTAAGTAATCCCTATCGACGTGAGGCTCAGAGTGGAAGTCGATTTGAACAGATACTTTGAACAATATTACAATTATATTAGTATGCGTTATAATATTTACTGATGACTGCGCCTACCTCGATGCAACCGATCCACTTGGATGCGAAGCTTGTGATTCTCGAAAGCGCGTTCTGCTAACTTCATTTCCGATCCCTTCACTTCCATACGTAGAGCACTGACCAAACTTTGCAGGAAATGTGCAGATGGGTAATGAGCCATCGCACAGTTTTCCTGGTCTTGACTGCTGAGACTCTCCGACTTGTCGTCCTGAGAGCTCGCGTCAGACGTTTCGGTAATGGTTGATAGAGATCGTTGCACATCAAGTTCCCTCTGCAATGCATCAGATCTGGTCGCTTCCTGTTCGATGCGTTGGTATAGCGATTGTACCTTTCCTCTTGCGCCTTGTTCCACGTGCTGATATTTATCCATGCATCGCTTCAACTTGGCTTGATCATTCAAATGCGTTTTCAAACCACATTTCAATTCGACCGGATGCTTCAAATTCTTTGCACGGCTGATTTGGAGGTCATTCTCCAGGTCTTCAATCCGCGACGTCATCATACTCATACGCTCTATCGCGTCGCGCAGTTTGCTGTCCGCTTCAGCTACCTCCACCACTTTCTGCATCTTCAGTTCCTCCATCTTCGATATTGCTTCTTCTTTAGATCGTTGTAATTCATCCTTGCAACGCTTCAAATCAATTCGGTCTTCATTTTGACGTGTCATTGCAGCATCCAATTCGACCTGATACTGAAAATTCGCATTGCGGCTGATATTCAAACCGTTCTCTAGTTCTTTGACCCGCGATATCAACGCACCAATGCGCTCCATCGCATCATCCAGCTTGCCATTCGCTTCATCAAGCGCAAGCGTCAGCCCCGCGTTCTTTCTCTTGAGTAAGGTGACTTCGCTCATGCGCTTTGGTCGAGGTTGTTGCACCGCAGCGGGTGGAGACTGACGCATAACGTAGCCTCCTCCAACCCGCTTCATATTTGACGGCATCATATGAGTGTTTGGTGTGAATCTTTGCATTGTTCTGTTGAAAAGTAAGATTCAGAGTGAGTCATAATAGAATTGAGAAAGAATACATACAGATTCTGACCTGCGCTAGTCTCTTGATAGAAGAAGCTTGCATGATGGTTGGTGACCACATCGGGCGGTCATTTGAGAAGGCTGGTATCCCATGCTGTTTGGGTTGCGCCAGGAAGAAAACAGGTGTCCATGGCAAACTTTTGGAGTTGATCGAAGCCAACATGTTTCACCGTTGCTGTGAGCATTGTATTCCTTGCAGCAGGCGACAATGTCCATGAGATATCGAGTAAACGGAATTTAAGAAATTGGGCATAAATGTTACAAATATATAAAAAGATGCTCCATATATTTTATAAATATCCTAAAATCACCAAATGCAACACTTGCTCCATCATTTTCTTACGCACACTTTTGCCCGTTCCGTTCAATAAAATAGTCCCATCATCGCGTTCGACTCGATGAACATCCGCATCGTCGTCCTCACTCGCGTCACTTCTCCGACCTGATTCCAGGCAGATTGCGGCCACTTGCTTCATCCTGTCCTTGCTGACACATTGTTCGATATCTCAGAAAGCACATCATATTGGAACACACTGCTACACGCCATATAAACGTTTCTTCACACATCTTTTTCCATAAACGAGCACATTTCGAATCTGAATCTGCGTCTGCATCTGAGTCTAATCTCCGTCTGAGTCTGAATCCACGTCTGATTCGTCAATCCTTTGATAATTTCGTAAATCCAACTGGAGCATGTGAAATCAGACGCTGGATCTATTTCTTCATTCTGATTGCAATATGCCAAACTAGACGGCTCTGCTCCCAAACAGCTTGTCGAATATCCCAAAACAGAGAGACTGGTAATGAAGGGATCCGTACCATCCTGTATTGGAATCGCTGCACACTTCTCGATCAATTTGCACTGCGCTCAACTCCGTCACTTCGCATCCTTTTTGACATGATGTGACGTACCACTCCACTTGCGGGCAGCAGGCACTGAAAGTCGACGCGGCCAAATATCTGCAGCTTTGGGAAAACTGACTTCCAAACATTCAATTTTCGGAGCGCCGATAGTGGTTTGACTTGTAGGCTCGGAATAGAGGACCCATATAGCGCTACCGCTGTACCATGCACGTGTAGAACGCAACCAGTAGACGTTGTTCTAACCAAAGCTTCTAGTATGCGTACATGACTGTCCAACGAGGCTAATGCGAGATAGGTGCATCCATCCTAACTGCTATCCGACGTCTAAACACACTTCTCTGGAGCGTCCGTTGATGAAGCGGCTACGGCGAAATGATCTAGTTGCATGTGATGGGTATTCAGAATAAAGGGGACGTGAGCTCGTTGGCGACAAAAAAGCATTTGATTCCAGTAGACCACAGCCATATAGACCATAGACCATAGACCATAGACTATAGACTGAAGGTGATGTGAACTTTGTTGCTGGACGATGGCTTTGAACTCTAGGAATCGGGTTTCCATAATCTTGTGCAATCTGACCTTTTTTCTATCATACCAGGGCATGATGCTGTTACTTCGATAATTTGATGAGGTCGCCAAGAAGTAATGGCTATCCACCGCTACGCCTTCAGCCCAGCAATGTCGTGGAAAATGTGCTCGATCACAAAATGCTTTGATTTCATAGTCTTCTCTTGCGAATATGTCAACCTTCCTGTTCCTACTGAGTCTGTAATTCTTTATCCGTACGCGCAGATGGTGTAATTGTAGCCTTGCGTGAACGAACGCCTTAGCGCTTCTCCACATTCAGAACGTTCATCTACTCCACATACTTGCTTAAAAAGTAATCTTGACAGGATAATCGATATCCAATATTGATTTATTGGGTATGCTGAGTCAAAGATGGGTAGCCAGACGCGAGCAGCTACTTGTAAATAACGCATGCAACCATAAGGGAAGGATATTCAATAATTATGGACGGAAACACTGATGGAGTTGAATGCGCTCTATGCGCTATAGAATGCATCGATTTCCTTGTGCTCGGAAACAAATCACATGTTTCTAACAGTTGTTTGTCCGTTCTTGCCAGTAGCTTTGTCATCTGCAATCAAAGTGACCAGTTGTGGGATACAAGGTGGATTGGTATTGTGTGTGATACCTCAAAAAAGGATGCCATCATTTTTATTGGTCATTTTCATGCGGAAATGGTAGAAGTAGCCGCATACCTCACTTTGCCACCTGAATACTGTTGTGAAGGACGTCTTCTTCCCGCTATTCAGCGCATCATCGTCCACTTTGGTGCCAAGATTATTGTGAGGTGTGCAGTGTACGTGATCCACCGACCGAAGCAAGGCTCGTTTTCGATTGAGGAGAGGAGTTGAAATCATTCGAATGATGTAACAACACCATGTATGAGGCTTTGGAAGTGGTCGAGTAAGAGCATTATGCGTTCCTTTAGCTCAAGTGTTTCTTCGTTGTACCGAGCGACAAGACTTCAGCCGAGATTAGTAGCATTCGTCGTGCAAAGAACGCGAAGATGCGGCCACTTGACCATACACTCGTTTCTCTAAGCGACACATGTACATATTTTATGGATCCTTTTGAGTACTCCAGGCGTGCCTGAAGATGTACTACAGCATGTTGATTCATTACAGTTGCCCTCCACCCAATTCCAACTAGCATCATTGGACTTCCGCATCCTCATGCATGGTCGCGTCGAGTTAGATCCAAGGCTTACCCGATCGAATATGATCATGCGAGTTGTTCAATTGAGAAGGTAATTGTGCATGTGCAGGCGGATAAATAACTCACTCTTGGATATTGACAAGGGATATGCTGGTTTTCGAGGTCTCAGCGATATGCCCTGACAATTCTGGCAGCTGAGATGTTCAGATGACTGAACTAACGCACATTTGTCTTGTTCATTGGTGCTTGAGCTGACCCTATTGAGCAAGAAGTGGTGTCAGAAAGCGTATCGAGTTAAGTGAATCGGATTGATTTGCCGAAGCTCTTTGCATCAACAACATGGTGATCGAGTCAAGTATAACCAGAGGATTTCAGAGAGGAAGATTGAAGCGAAACACATCAGGAGTAGGGTGTGATGAAGAGAGTGTGCTCGGATTAACATTTTCCATTACAAAAAAGCAAAAACAACAACTACTTGAGATGCGAAGATTAATAATTGCAATCGATCAACAAGATTCTCGGACGACCAGCGGCTCCTTGTAGAGTTCTAAGTTTATTTCGTGGGGGTGGACATTTTACATCGAATAGTGATCGAGATGGTGGGCTGGTGTTCGAGGCGTCCGTATATTGACACCACCCGATGGCAGCGAGTAACAATGACATAATCCAAAGAGTGCGCATGATCGATACTTGTTTTTCTTGACTCTTGCTACAAATGCTTCTGTTGTTGATGGGTGGGGAAGCGCCAAAGTTTGTGAATGATGCTGTAAGAGTGCGAGCTGCTCACCGAGGAGCGTGGCTTCTCGCAGAAACGTTGGATAAAACGCACGTATCTCATGGTCAGCGTGACCTCTTCATTTCACGGAGAATAAGGATACTTTCTTTCGAGATACATTCCCGCCTCACTTTTGCGCGACTGCCTTGTTCGTTCGCAAGGGCTTTTAACCAATCAAAGAGTCATCTTCTCTACAAAACGATCGAAGTTACGCCCTTGGTAGGGTATCAGTATCCAGGATGGACGATTGGATGTGTTTAAGATGGCGCAATTATGGAAATAAAAAGCAGTAGCTATCCAAAAGCATCCACCACATCTTTTCCACGGAGAAGCGAAGCGCGTACCTTTCTCAAGATTGTTATGTTTCTGCTGATATTCTACAGTATGCGAGGTACGCCCGTTTTAATCGCCTCAGTCGTATGCAAATATATTTGCACGTTACATAAAGTGCAAGACGGAACCTTTCGACCGAGATCGTGGACTTATACGTACCATTCAGGTCCAATCAGATGCTGCAGGAATGTGAACAGAAATAACTAGTATCCCAAGTCTGAGTCTGAGTCTGTGTCCGCATATGCTCTCCGACTTGTCGTTACTGATCCCATGAACGCGAAATCATGTATATGAAGACTTTCAGTGCCAATGTAAAGCATTGTTGAGAGCCAAGATTCAGCTCCGTGTTGGGCGGCATAGCATTTCTATAAAGAGACTGCAATTACCCATAGTATTATAAGATCTGAAAACTCCAGCTGATTCCCAGCACACACACAAAACAGTGAGGATTGTTGCGCACCGATACCAAAGCGTCTTCAGTGATGATGTTGAGACAGATGAGATCAATCTGACTGCAAGCGACATGCGATTTGGTGTGGGAGAGCTGGATGTGAACCGCAAGGAGCATCAAACCCCGACGTGAAACGCGATTTCGTCACCTTCAAATCGAAAAAAAATCTTTTATTCGTGAGTGACCGCTTCCCTGATCCAATTCATCGCAATGTGGTCGTTTGCGGACCGTTAGAGCGTGTTCTTTCCTCAAGATGAGGCCTCTCGAATCTTCTGCATCCACTCCACAAAGCAACAATGAGCAATGCGCTCAAAGTCACATCGCTATGTTTCTTCGCGGCTCAATAAGTAGCGTGATTCGTTCTTGGCCGTTTTCACCGGCATGTTGTTTTGATCATGTTCGTTCCGACTCTGTCCGCCTCCATTTCAAAATCTTTCGTTTATCCAACCTAGTAGATGCTTATCGTAGCTGGAAGAAGCAAAACATACAAATCGCGGATTTAGCTTTGGTGGAGCATAATTTGATGCGTTAAAGCTTCGTGAACTTGTCATCAAGCAAATGCGGCAATACATCGTTTCGGCATTCATTCGATTAATTCTCGTGGAATAGCGCATCCCATCCGGCAGGCTTCATATCGACAGCAATATCGCTGTGCTTTGTTTTTTCCTTGTCTTCCGATATAATGTAATCGATGGATCCCCTTTTGTTCCATTCTTTCACTTTTCCTGAACTATTGCCACCATTCCTGTCAGTTTCCATGATAAGCTTATCCAAAATATGTTTCAAAAAACCCAAGTGTAGCCAACCCTTTCTATAGAACGTCTTATTGCAGCAAACTGAGTAATCGTCGTGAAATCCTTAAAAACCACAACTACTCTCTTAAGCCGATTCGCTGTATGAATACAAAATGTTAGAAATGAGCGCGTCCTCGCTTATCTCCTCCTCTTTCCCCTTCACTTCTTCTTCATAACTTCTTCCAATCGCTTAATGAAATATTTCGTTGCCTCATTCCATATTGGCTAGCTGCAGATTGTTTGCTCGGCCCTTGTTGTACAGTATATATAGAATCCGTGCCCGTATACTGTCTACCAATATAAATAACCTCATACAGTATACAGTACAAGCGGCTGCGTGTTCATTGCATCCTTCATCATAAATCACACATGCAATTAACTGTCGGGATCAATACCAGTTATCGATAGATCGTCATGTCGATGCATCAGAAAGAGCTGTTGCTATCTCAGCTATCGCCCGACACGGCGTCAGAGGTTGCGTGTGCCATAGCGTCTGCGAATTTAGCGGACATACAAGCGCAACAGCGCAGAGAAGGAGACCTACGTGTTCGAGGTACGCAAAGTAGTAACACCTCCAAACAAACCCATTGAGCTAATTATCACTGCCGTAGTCCTAAAGCTGTCACAAACGTCGACGATTCCTGATCGAAGCGAAGCACATCATTCTCTTCTTGAAGGCGTTGCAACGATTTTTGGTCGAAGAACCTGGAAGCGCTTGAATCCCCGAAGCACCGAGCGTACTGATAATAACGAAAAATCATTCAACAGCGCCTTTGGGAAGCTCGGCATATCAAAACTCTGGAAAAAACAGTCGCATTATCGACCATCCGAAGCCATTTCGGTGCTTCTGAGAGTGTCAAAGTTGGCAGTCGATGGTGAGGTACCTTCGATTAAGGAGAAGACTGCTTTTATGTCTTCGAGAAGCGCATGGTTTTCAAAAACATGCTACAAGGAGCTTCAGCCTATGCTTACCTCGAGTGAGTCACTGGATGCAATGGACAATGATGTCGTCTGGGGTGAGGAATTTCTGTTTGAAAATGTGGACTCCCTTGGTGAATTACAGCTTTTCTGTGTTGATCGAGTGCTCAATGTACCTCACTGTCATCTCCCTGTCCGTGGGAAAGATATCACAGGCTGTAGCGGGTATCTCGGCAGAGGTAAAGTTGAGTTTTCTTAATCTCACTGACGACCTCATCACAAATTTTGTAGTTGGAATCTCTTTGAATCGACTTCCAATGTATGAGGAAATCGAGCAATGGTATCCAGTGATCGCACGTGATGGCAATGCTTCTCTTGTGTCCGCTCTCAAAGTATCCTTGTATTATACGCCCCGGAGCTTGACTCATGTCCGATTCCGATCACTGAGTGTTCCTGAGATGATGGAAAGCAGCACATCGGCTGATAGTGATCGATATACAAGTCGAAAACGTTTCTCGAATGAAAGCTTTGATCGTCATGGCGATTCCTTAGACGCAAATGGCTCACTTCCACCTGCAGAGTCAAAGTCTGAGTACCCAGAAACCCTCCTTCGTAGAGGGATCATCGATTACGTTTTGGTTGTAGGCTCAGGGAAAATGGAGGCTTCAGCTCACATCCCCGGGGAAAGCAGCATACTCTTCCGATACCCTCCAACAGACCGGCAGAATTTTAGATTGCCAACTAAAATTGAGTGGTTTTGCCAGCCGAATGGCCCCGAGGTCATCAAACAGCAGAATAGGCCGAGGAGCAACCTTTCTTCGTTTGTATTGTCTGGAGGCTCGGATGGATTGTCGAGATCATTTGGCATTTGTCTAAACGTGTACCAATACTGTCGATGTTACGATTGCCTCCGTGAGAAAAACTCTGACGCAGAAGCCTCAGACACAACGAAGGAGATCTTTTGGCACGCAACTTGCATCTGCCTCATCACGCGAATTCCACTACTGGAAGAAGTGAGAAGCTGTCTTCTAGCGCTAGTACGCATTTGGCTCATAGACAATTTGACATCGACATCGGTGATGAGTGCATCCTCGACAAGTAACGCGCAACAGACTCGTCATTTGGAGCAGTCTATGGTCGATCTCTGCCACGGGATCCTGCAGCCCGTTGGTGGGGTCTGGGGCGTGCAATTCAGTATTTCGACGTCGTCGATAACGATGCTGTTACCGACTGTCAACTCGAAACATACGCAGCCCATACTCGATGCGATCAGTTCAAAGACTCCACCTTCGCTTCCTCTTATTCCGAAGGCTGAGCCCTCTTCCGAGCACAAATGCATTCCAGCTCCAACGGATAGCATGCAGGAGAACTTTCCACCGTTAGCGTATACCTTAGCGCCTATCTTTGCGCTTTTCAACGTAGAAACCATTATCAATATCATGACTCTCACCTTGCTGGAGTATCGAATTGTGATTCACTCCTCGAACATGGCGGTATTGTGTCCTGTTGCTGAAGCGTTGTGCACTTTGCTGTACCCATTCCGCTGGCAGCATCCTTACGTCCCCGTACTACCACGCTATCTTCTCGATTACCTTCAAGCACCTCTTCCTTACATATTGGGACTCCATTCTTCTTGGCTACCGCTCATGATGGATGCCTCTCGGCCCGAGCATTTGGTTTTGGTGGACTGTGATCGTGGCTGTGTGAGCTCACCGGATAACGAAACCTCGTCTTATACCGACCCTCTTCGCGTTCTTCCTTTGGAAACAACTCGACGATTGAAAGCACGGCTGGCGAGAATCTTGATGGTGAAAACGGAGCCTTATGCCTTCGGTTTGGAGAGTTTGCCCGTAGTGGCTGTAGAGCTTAAGGAGGGTACAAAGACCTGTGCTTGGTCGGATCAAATAGAGCAACGTATCCGTCTCGAATTTGTTCTCTTCCATGCGACCGTTTTGACGGGGTATCGCGATTGCCTGTTCTATGTCAATCACAAACTTCCGGTTTTCAACAAGCATCGATTTCTGACGACTTGTGTCGATTTCAAGGTCCTTCCGTTTGTTTCCAGGCTCATGTGCACACAATCCTTCCAAGCGTTCTTGGAGAATCATAATTCAGCTGAAATGGATACTTTTCACTCCGTTTATATGAAAGTTGTACGCTCATCAAGCTGCAATAGTGATGGAAATGCGGATATCGAGGCTCATTTGGATCAGAACGAGTCGTTCAAACGCGCTTGGTACCCAAATGTCGATGCAGGCTTCTTCTTCCCGTACTACACAAGCAACATTGGCATACAAAGAGCTCCAACAACACCAATATTTATGATGCCTCCATTTGACACAACACAGCTTCGAGAAAGCGGGCTCAATGATGAAGATGGAAGGCTACCGGGTAATCCACGGACCAAAGCCTCTACGATCGATATATTGACTGAAGAGAACCAAAGCCTTGCTCAAAGAATCGCTGAAATCGAGAGGTTACTCGACACTTGCCCCGACATTCCGATCGCTGCTGCATGCGATGAAGAGACTTACGACTGGAACCTCGGCAATCTGTTTTCACTCGAGATCACCGCATTAGATGGCTGGGAACAAGATGTGAAATCGTTCCGAAACATTCAGCTTGAGCATCTGTGTGAGTACTTTCAGATCGATGCCAATGCATTCTTGAATTCGGTACTATCGAAGGATGAAAGTCAGGGTCTGCGTGCTAAACATTTGTACTTTTCGGGAGATTGCAATTCTTTGGATTCTACGGATTCGCGTCTTTGTTCCCCGATTCCAGTCTCATCAGCGATGGGAACAGTGATGTGTGATGGCTGGTCTAGAAGGCACACATCACCTTTAGAACAACACATTGAGCAGCTTTTATACAGAAGCCTGACAGCTATATTTTCCTCGGATGTATCGCTTTCCCAAGAAGAGCTGAATGTACGTGATTGTGTTCCTGACCTTTCATCCTTGACCTCACATGACTCCAAGTCTTGTGAAAATCACTTTAGGCATGGGTATGCTCGAGATCTTTTTGTTCTAATTCTGATGCAGCCGGGACATCGATTCGTCGCTCAGGCTACCTCCAGTGGTAATGTGAATTCCACTTCGACAACGTGGTACAACCCCAAAGGCTCAGGAAGCTGTATCGGTGAAGGAGGATTCCAAATCCTCGTTCGTCTATCATCGTATCTGATGAACGAATGTGACCTTCATGAAGACTTCAACACCGCAAGAAGAATGCTCAAAGTAGCATCGCATTACTACCATCTTTTGGATGACAGCAAGTCTCAGCGCGGCTTCGGTGCGTTTAACTTCTCGCTGAATCATGAAAAGTCTCACGTATCCGTTGATAGCACGAAAAGAATACCTGGTATCCGCGCTGAAGCTCTGCCCCGTGTGCCAGTCTTTGGACATGTGGCAGCACGCCTTCACGCATGATCTTGAAGGAGCAATGCTTTTTTCGAATACCAACCAACCAAGTGATTACTCGTCAACTCTTTCAAATATTGGAAAGCATCCCCGACAGTCGCAGCTTGGAGATGTGTCGGATGAGGTCTTCTTCTCGGTCAGTGGGAACCTGATTTACAGCATGCTAATGGTTGAGGTCCCCGTCCGCCAAGTTCAGTCTTTTGTGAGCGTCATGTGTACCGCGTACAATAAAGCTGATGAGCTTGCAGTCACTTTGAAGAAACTGGTCGACAATGTCTCTCGAGCTTTGGAACTCTCAAAATCCTCTGAGAAAATCACGTGCCAATCCACACGCCAAAAGCGAACCTCTCCCATTCTGAAGCCTAGCGAGAGACCACCCTCACCACTGAGGTACGACCTTGACACTGTCATCAAACGCAAAGTTTCGTCATGTCCGGACCCTCTGCCTTACCCGACTCCATCAACTACATGGTCACCGAGGATGGACTCGTGTGAAGAAACCCAGGCTCGTCTTGGTGCGAGGTTGTTGCGAAATCTGAGAGCTGATGGGACCCGGGTCGTGCATCACTGCTACACCTCGATCTCCTGCATGGCTGCACTTCCAGATCGAGTGATCTTTGGTCTGTCCACCGGCACAGTGATCGCCTGTGATCCGCATCAGACGTCTTCTACTCAAGTATCAAGAAGCGTACCAGCAGACTCTAACATCCTCCAACTCGATGGCCATTTGGATGTGGTGAGGACACTTCAGACTCGTGATGATATCATCGTCTCGGGATCTCAGGATGGCACACTTCGTGTGTGGAGCTTTTCGAATTGTGCACGTAAACGCGGCTTGTTCAGTTTCTTATCCACCCCGACTCATTCAGAATCCAGGGAGCCCACAAGTACTGGCAGCAGGCTCCGACATCACGTGCCAGGCTCTTTGTTCGGTAAGGAGCACAAGGCCTCACCTTCGTCGTCAGGCTACCCGACCACGTCTCTCTCACTAAACTCGATCGATACGAACGAGATTTCGAGGAAGTGCCTGCTACTTCGAGGTCACAGAGGTCCGATCACCTGTGCAGAATTGGGCAGTCAGGTGACCACAGACCACAAACTGTTGTTTTCTGGATCGGAGGACACGACGATACGAATTTGGGACACGATTAAGGATAAACCATTGGCTTCATTCAGCAATGGAAGGGGAAGCCTCAGCTGTTTGCGCTTCTTACCTCATCGGGACTACTTGGTCAGCGGATGCTCAAGTCACAGTCTCAAGATGTGGGATCTTGGAGCACTCAAGCTCAAGCACAACTTCATCGCCCATCATGGAGGATTAAGAGATATTCAGGCCACAGGCGATAGAATTATCACAGCGGCAAATGATCGAACCGCTAAAGTCTGGGATCTCCATTTTCGATCGGGACAGCAGTATACGCATGCGCTTCGCGATCATGGAGGTCCTGTCACTTGTATCGCTATCGGTGGCCCAGCCGAATTCAACATTTGCACAGGAAGCACGGATGGTGTCGTTCGTATTTGGGATCTCAGGTACCTTGCAAAAGGCCCCCACTTTGCGTTGCAGAGTCATCGCGGATCCATCACATGTCTCCAACGTGATTTTACCAAGCTCATCTCTGCTGGCGAGGATGGAAGCTTGTGTGCGTGGAACATTCGGACAGGTACATGCCTGAAGCATGTCAAAGCTCACATTTCAGGAATCACGAGCATAGCGTTTATGAATCCGGTGGTTTTCTCTGCGAGTTGGGATGGCAGTGTATGTCTTTGGAGTCTCGATGTAGATTGATGGAAATCGTGCGAGATTGTCATGTATGAGTCAAATCATTCAAATCAAAGGAGATAACAATGGAGGTCGACCTGAAGGCTATCAGCCTTTGAGACAGATCGTCGATCACCAAGGCGCCGATGAGAGCAGTCGAGATCTCTAAATTCTGATCTTCCACAACTCTGCAGAGATACTTTTCGAGCGAGTTGGTGTCGCTAGTGTTTCGTCCAGTTTGCTGGGTAAAGGTGCCAAGCTCTTTGCGACATCGAATTGATTTTGGCGTTTTTGAGCTAAAACTCGTGCTTGCCACTCACGAATTCTCGGCAAAGCGTACTCGTAACCGAGTCTGATGATTTCCTCCATTTTATCGAATTGGAGTGTTCCGTAATCTTGGACTGGTGGACGAAGATACAGATTGATGCAATCGTTTCGGATTCGTTCTTTGTTTTGTGATGAAGCCACAAACGCCAAAGCCGCAGAAACGTCTCCCATGGATGGAACCATCGCAGTCTTTGTGAATGGGTTCAATTTGTTCCACAGAATCCACCAGCCGGAGAGCGATGCGCCGTAGGCGTGATAATTATGCCGAGGCTCACTTCCGACATCCACAGCCAGTATATACTTGACCCCACCTTCTTCGTGCATTACATCCGCAGGAAGGTTGTTCATGTAGCCTCCATCCAGCAGTAATGATCCCTCTTCTGAAACAGGAGGAAGGTAGCCCTGCAAGCTCATCGAAGCTCGAACATACTTCCAAACATAGCCGCAACGATGGATGCTCATTCGAGACTTCGCGATATCTGTGGTGACGCAAAAGTAATTCAGCACCAGATCTTCTATATGCAGGTCTCTAAAGTGCTCCTGGATGGCCTGATTGAATCGATTTCCGTTGAAAAAGGATGCGATCGGCAGCGTGAGATCGCGAAGTTTCTCCATCACACTACTGAGAGATGCTGACATCAACTTGATTTTTGCTTCGACACTCTTCAAGTCGAACGGATGGAGCGAATAGATAGCGCCAATCAAAGCGCCAAAGCTTGTGCCTCCCACTACATCGACGCAAATATCACATTCCTCTAAAGCTCGAAGTACTCCGATATGCGCCAGGCCCCTAGCACCACCTCCACCAAGTACCAAGCCCAATGCGTTGCCGGTAACTCGTCGAGCAAGTCGATTGAAATCGCTTTTATGTTCCTCAAATGGTTCTTGGACGTTGTGGAAATAGCTGACCCATTCATATTTCTCCATCGGAAGCATCAGTTTGGGTAGAATCAGCGATTCTCCACGTAAGATGCGAAGGCGCCGTTTTAAAGCTGCTGAGGCTCCTTTTCCTTGAGACTTGAGAGCCGAGGTTTCTATCGCTCTCACTGTCCAATTCTTCTCACGAATTCTCACAACACTTATGGCGACATTTTTGCGCCTCCATGCGCTCTGCAATATCTCAACGACATCCTCGAGAAAATTGCGATGAGTGTCAGCATCAGAACACAGTAAAAGAATGTGATCGGCTTGACGAACGCAGAGTTTGGTCCAGAATGTGAGCTCCGAGTCGGCTTTGTATACGACAAGTTCATTGGAATTTTCCATATCTCCTAGCCAAGTGCTCATATTTGCTCGAGCCATTCGCGATCGGCTGATCCACTCGGTTCCGAGAGCTTTTCGGGCCTTTTCGGATGAGACCACCGACACTTTGGATGCGTTTTCTTGCAGCGATTCCAACAAGTTATCGCAGAACGTTGACAAGTGACATTTCTTTGTCAAGGCGATCACTGCTATGGTGCCCAGCGATAAAGATGGACGACTCAGCATTGACGTTTGACTCTGTGGGTCTATCGATAGACCGACTTTGGGCACTCCGGTACTGGTATCGATGCCACTTTGACCCGGGAACTTCTGAACTAACGATTTGGTGAAGTGAATAAGGACGGTCGGCTCCACGCTCACAATATAATCGAAAACATTTTTGGGCATTTTCGATATCTGCGAATCGCGAATCGCATGCACAGTCGATGTACATCGAGCTCCAGTAAGCATGTCGAGAGCCCCTAGCGTAGTTCCCCGAGAAAGCTCACTTGTTGCGTCAATGGTTCGGTCGCAATGCTGTTGGCCTTGGATGGCTCGTAATCGACCGCTAAGAACAGTGTAAACCGCATCACCATGATCTCCACGCTCGAAAAGTAATTCACCACCTTGTAAATGAAGCCATTCGAAGCTACTGTCGACCGTGCAAACTAAATCTGAATACTGTTCAAGAAGATGACGCACACAATGAGTAGCAAAAGCTCTATTCTCTAGCAGTTCCGAGATAGCTGAAGCCGGGATCCAAAGCAGGACGCTGGTGTCCTCGCACGAAAGACATAATGGGATTGTATGATACCCGATGACCGAGAATGCCAAGCCAATCTCGCATCCCGGGGACGCGATGTACAGTGTGTGGATATGCTTTCCAACAAGCGTTTGCACCTTGACCGATCCGCTGATTACGATATACATACCATCCTTTACTGTGTCCAAGTCGATGGTATCCCCAGATTGTATAGTAAGTACTTTAGAATCTATCGATAAGCGATCTGTTTGAACGTCTTGGAGCCGGATGGTGTCAGCAAAAGCTGAGAGAATGGCTTTGATGATATGTTTGTCGTCCTGAAAGTCAGCAGGGTCGAAACCTTGTAGCTGGATAAGCGGGACTGCAACATATAAACTCGAATATATTCCAAAGTGGTCAATTAGAGATCGAATAGTGATTCTCTCCATCTGATCCAGTACGACTTGAGCCACTCGATAGAAACAGTCTGAAAAATTTTCAGTAACATCACAGACAGACTGCCAAGGAATTTGGAGAATTGTGGTCTCTTCATCGGCCGTAGCATGCGCCGATAGATTGTTGCAAACCTTATTCTTCAAGGTCGAAATTGCTCGAGTGGGAGGCTCCAGTTGATCAACTAGCATTGCAAGCAATGCTAAAGAGGACGTGATCACTTCTCCAGCTTCAATTGTCTTGGTAAAAAGATCCATCTCTTCGCCTGCATGCGCTGCGTCAATGTGGTCTTTGCTTTCATTGTGAATTGCTAAAGCCACTTGCCCACGAGATACAATCAATATAGAGCCATCGTGATCTCCCAAGCCAAAAATTCGATCTCCTTTATTGTAATGATGCAACCGAACATTTCTACATCACATGAAATGATATCAGACACCAATCCAAAACATTTCAACAGAATCACAAGCGCATACTTTGTCACAATCGGTAGAAAATCTTCACGTAGAAAAGAAAAAACGCGAGATAAAGCTTCATATGTCCAATTCAGCTGGACAGAGCCAAATTTGAGCTGGAGGGATAACGGGAAATCGATGTAATCATCCTTTAATTGATTAAATGTTGCAGGTTCTTGTTGCTTTTCTTGCGCAAATTCGTGTAGATCCGAGAAAGAATATGATCGCATGTTTCGTATGCGCTTGGAAGTTGGTGATGGCGGGCGATCTGAATGCTCCACAGCTTTATTGATTTGACGCGGGCGAACTTGACGCGATAAAATCCAGATGTATAAGCTTCCAATGACGAGTAGAAAGATGGCAAAGCCGAGGAGCAAGAATGCCAAGTACAAATTATATGAATTTCCATGCTTTTGCTGTCCTTGTTGTGGCTTTAATGCTTGATATAGCGACCAAAATGGGCTGAATAAAACTGAACAAAGCTTTTGGAGGAAGGAAAAAAAGGAAGCTTCATGTTTTTCGTCGCGATGTGCTTCATTGCTGCTAATCATGGTTTCTGGAATGGCATGAGTCCGTGATAAAGAGCAAATTGAGAAGATGAGCAGCGACATGTGATGCTGTGATGTCCATTAATTGATAGAGTACAGCTATATTGAATGATAGAGGTTTCCGGCTTGAAGAGCGCGGACAGATGCAACAAAAAAGCTTCAAGTTATTTTCTTGAGTTTCATGCACGGGTTTAAAATCATTGCGCTGGAAGCGCATAATACTGGTGAATATAAAAAGGTTTTCTTGATGGCTTAGAACGGTATGAATTACTCCTATTTACTCCTATTATTGATGAAGAGCTTCCTTGTGGAGAAGTCAAGCTATTGCATCATTCTCAGCTTTTAGCAGATTGATGTTGCGGAAATCATCCTATCCGACTGCTGGGGTTTCGATGTCTTCTTCTTCTGTCTTCAACTTGCATTTGGCTTAGTCTACGCTATCTTGTTGCTGTCTGATTGTACATTGGGCTGGCTTTGTAGCGTACATCCCGAACGGGGTTCATGGTATTGCTGCTGTTAAAAACGGACAAGGAAGAAAGTCAAAGATCAAAGATTTTTGTAAGAGATTCGAATTTGGCTTAGGCGTGGAACATCTGATCAGCTGCTGGTTTCAAAGTAGTGGGCTTTTGTTTGCAAATCCAAAGCGCGTTGAGATCTTTGATGTCCCTTGTCGAAACGCAATTGTGTCTGATGAGTCAGATGATAGCCAGAGGGATCTCTTCAAGTTTGCATGGTAGGAGCACATATGGAGCTTATTTAAACCTGTATCTAGACCTTCCTTTATCAAATTATCAGGATTGACTTGATGTACTGAAGTTGTGCTTACATCCAGCTCATACTGTTTTTTGGCAATACAGCAACAATCTATGATCCATCATCGAAATTCATTCATTCAAGCCCAATCAGATCACTGCCAGCACATCACCTATACAGCCACATGAGAAGTCTTCGCTTTTTGTACTCAAAGAGCGCATGTATACGTGCCAAGACAGTTCCCTCACTCGACATGGATGACCGACATTCTATCCAATAGATACTCAATCCCAAAACAACCAAGAAGATTTACAAAATGAATCAAGTGTCGATAGATCTGTTTACCATCAAACAAAACAAATTTGAAGCATCGCGACCTCATACCAAATAACTCGCACCAGTCGTGAGATCGTGCTTGGAATATGTCGTCCACGTTTGAATACTTTATGTGGTGTTTCTTGATTTGTTGATTATATCTCCTCGCGCGAGTGATAAACAACTTACTGAAATCAAAACTCGATATATCAAATGCTCAAATACATTCTCACTCTACTATAGGAAGCATTACAAACATTCGTCTATTTCAATTGCCGAGAGAATCATCTGTCTTCTATGACTAGGCCAATTATTGATCAGTCATGTGATATCACAGCAAGCGCTTACTGAAAATTTGCAGTGAGAATTGACTTCAATTGGAATTACATTAAAAGAAACGCGCAGTAGGTCCTCTATAATTGCGCTATTAATTATCGATGGACGCGAAAGCTGTAATTGTTGTATTGTTTCAGTTAAGTGATTGCGCAAAGCACGTCAGATTTTATGTCACATTATTTCCTGGCGTTACTCTTTTGCTTCCTTTAAATTTCGCGTGCCTGCGCATTTTGGATTTATAAAATGTCAAGGTAGCTATAGCATCACAATCCCGGCACCAAGCAATTTGAAGAAAAGCAAGATAAAGTTCCACAGGGTGGAAGGTGTAAGGATTTGTTCCCTTTACAAATTTCCCATTTCGAAAAGGAAAAATGACCACAAAGCAAACTTACTTTTATCACGTCATAGCAAGACTGCCATGACAGACGTCAACTCGATCGATATACAGGTAGCTCGTCGCCGACAGTACTTTCGTGCTTCCAGAGATATCCTTCATAAAGTGTGCACGGGAATTCGCAAAGAGACTGACTGTAGAGATCAAGATACGACGACTTCTTCCTTGACTAGCTCTTCCATATCTGAATCCTTGGAACTCCCTACTAATGTGCTACATCGCAATACAGACTTTGTAAGGCATAAAATAACAGAACGTGGCGGTGGAGCCGCTTTGTGGGTCCAAGCGCCCGTGTTATTTGGCGAATTTCAGGTACAAACATTCTCATGGCCGAAACGATGGAAAAGACGTCATGTGGAGCTCCACGGGCGTCATTTGTGTTACTTTAAAGCGCTAAGCGACCAGAAAGAATGGGACGAGATGAAACAAAAGCACAGTAATCGATGGGGTGCTCGCAATTCAGTGCATTCATGCGATATTTCGAAGAATCCAGAGTCTCCAAGACGATGGACCACTTGTCAATTGCAGGATGTCGATCAATTACCGGTCAAACAAGTTGAGATCAAAGAGGATGGAAAATTACGGATCATTGATGATAAAACATTCTCAATCCGTCCGAATAAGGATGAGAAGCCTTGGGTTCTTCGGTTTGCAGAGCCAAAGACGCGAGACCAATGGCTACAGGCATTATGTGATTGTTTGGATATACTTCGTTGGATCCGACATTACGAAATCGGCAAAGTATTGGGCGTAGGTGGGAATGGAATCGTCAAGATCGTGACAGATCGACGAAACAAAAAGCAATATGCGATGAAGATTTTTGATGCGACCAAATTAGAGCATCGTGACGCAATTGTGCAAGAAGTGGAGATCCTGAGAAGAATCACAAACCAAATCAATCATCCAAATTTAGTCCGGATTGAAAAAGTGTACGAAGAGAATGAGAGAATCCATATACTTTTACAACTGTGCAGAGGAGGGGAATTATATGATGCCATTGTGGAACGCGGTCACTGCAACGAACACGATGCAGCTGGAATCATGAGACAGCTTATGGCTGCGCTGTATGCTCTTCACCAGCACAATATCTTGCACCTTGATATAAAACCAGAAAATATTTTACTCGATGAGGCCTTTGGAAAAAATGATCCCAAGAAGCCTCCAAAAATAATTCTGACCGACTTTGGATTGGCTCGGACAATGTTTGGAACCTGTCAACACGTTCCAAGAAACGGGATTGCTGGCACTGTCGGCTACATCGCACCCGAGGTGATCACTTCGAGGTTGTATACCCCAGCAGCCGATGTGTTTGCTGCGGGCGTGATCCTGTACATTCTTCTGGTTGGGTATCCTCCATTTTGTGGAAAAACGGATACCGAGACCATGTTGAAAACAGCTCGCGGGGAGGTGTTGATTCGGCAAGAAGACTGGAAAGATATATCCATTGACGCTTTCGAATTGGTTACGAGAATGCTGACAGTCAAGGTGCATGATCGAATCAAGGTTGAAGAAGTGCTGCGTCATCCCTGGATGCTACAATCTCATCTTTCTTCGAAAACTTCAGTCACAACGATCAAGCGAATGCATAATTACAATTTTGCGCGGAAAACAAAGAAAGTGGCCACTTATGTAAGCAGTCATCTGCTTCTAGATTATGGTACAGAGTCGACAAAAACAGACTCTGCTTCCATCACTTTTCCAATGATTCAAGCAATGTTTGAGAAGTTGTCTACAACTGGAAAACTGGACGGGAAGCATGCGCGAAGGCTTGTGGAAGGCTTTGGATTCTCTACTTTTGTAGATGTTCACACGGTTATGTCTTTCTTTGACCAAGATCAAGATGGATTCATCACCGCCAAAGATTATTGGCTGAGCATCAAAGCGATTCACGATAATGCACCCTCATTCGCGAATATCATTTTCAGTGCATTTCTCCAAGTGCGATTCCATGCAAAGCAGAAAAGTATCAGCTCATTCGTGGAAGCGTATGCGACGGACCGATTATATAAATGCGATTTCAAGCTGGCATTCGAGCTTTTACGGTGTCCAGAAGCCTATGCCAGTCAATTCATGAGATTTTGCGATGATAATCTTGTCCCAGCCAATAACAGCGATCTCTGGGTGCTTGAAGAGAATGATTGCAGGATGAAAGGCCGCTATCTGAACAGAAATTCGCATCCTCACGCAATTGATTCCATTGAAAGTGGTTACGCAATCGACAGAGACAATTTTGCAGCGCTATATGGAGTCTTTCCTTTCCTGAGAACTCTCTTTTTATCATCCAGCCGCGTTTGTCATTTCTAAGACGCAATACGCAATTCATATCTTTCATTCCATTAAAAACCTACCGTTACAATCCTCATAAATACGATTATGTAAAGCACACAAATTGCATCTCGTGACAAACATTCACAGGCGACATTCATGGTTCTGGCGCATCAAGACGCATGGCGTAAGCATCCTTTCCTCACAAATTGCGGGAGAAAGCCTCTACCGGGATTCGGAATCGCATCCGCTATATTCGGAGCGTATCTTGTGATCGATTTCCTCACCAAAGTCGACCCCCACAAGCATTCTGAGCAGCACAAAACAACAGAGCACTAAGCCAGCTACATTCAGTCTTTTTTTCATCCCGGAGAACGCATCCAGCCCTTTTTTTTGGACACAATAGCTATAAAAATAAACCTTTTTAACCTGTTGGCATCATCACTTTTCTCGTATTCAGCGCATACAATTCGTCCGCAAAAGATCATTTCGTACGCGGCTCAAACAGAAAAGCTTTTATTTTTAAGACTGTGGCTCACGTAGCCGCCAATGCGTCTTCTCCAGCTCAATCACCCCAAGTTCGGTATTCCATCCTGCTGGCGTGGACTTGAATCAATGCTTCACAAATGTGTTGTACGTTTCTGTATGCCATCCACAAGTTTAAGGAAGAGCCTTGGTGATGATCCGAGCGGTATCAGCGCGTAAGAAGAGCATTGGATGGACGTATGGTTTCTGATTGTGCAGCCAAAAGCTCGCATCTTCCATGGTCACCTGGTTATCTAGACATCGCATGAATTTCCCACTAATACTCTCATTTACTCGGCCTTCGATCTTGACGAGCCCGTCTCGTTCTTCCTGCAAAAGTCGGTCTTTCAGATCCTTTTCGGCCAATTCCGCCAGATCCATGTCAGCCTCATCCTTCTCGTCCTGCAGAAGCTGCTTGTTTCGATCCAGCTTTTTCCGCTTTTTATTGCGTTCCTTTTCAGAGGCTTCATCTCGCTTGGCGTCTTCCAGCAAGCGTGTTCGAAGAAGCAGATCGTCTTGTCGGATAATGTTGAACGCTTTATCACAACTCGCTCGCAGTACATCAAGCGAAGTAAAATTGGTCGATGGAAGCGGTCGAGCGATAGAAGCTGCGGATGATTGGGCTCGACGTTTGATCTCCTCCAGTGTCTGAGCATGCACGTCACATCTCTGCTTCGAAATTTCAACCATTTCCTCGATACTTTGCTTGAGATGTTCATACAGCGCGAAGGACATTATGTTGGTGGTATTTTTTCCAAGTGTGACGCCACCACGTTGACAGATCGCCTCCATTGTCGCTTGGAGGACATCTTTTTGGAATAGGTCATGCTTGGCCCATTGTTCTTTCTTGCAGGAGAGCTTCTCCGCGATGGTGATGGGTCTTGAACGACGTCGACTGTCCATCATTTGTCGACGTTCCGTGTTGAAATCCACGGATGTGTGCGTCAAGACATCAGCTTCTCGACGGAGATCCGAGCCACTTGCTTGAGCTAGATCCAAACCAGCGGAAGACTCCGTTCCAGAGACAGATCCTTTCCGAAAAGGATTAAGACGCTGCTTTTTCGTTGGAGATCGAGACGATGGAGTCGAAGCGTTGGGTCGCTTCGTTGAAGATCCATAGGGAGAGGCAGAGGTTCCCATTGCAGACGCACTCGTGCCCGATTGACCTGTCGATGTCGAGGTGGTCTCTGCGTTGCTAGCCTTTGGGGAATGTGTCATCGGCGTCACTATTGGGCGTAGTCCAATCTTGCACATTGGACAATTGGAGGTGTTGTTCTTTGCCAAACAAACTTTATAATGCGCAAAGACTTGTTTGTATGTTTTTGCCCGATCCTGCAGCGAACAAATGAGATCAATCAGGATGATATGATCCCTACATTCGACCTACCGGCGCATTCGGCGAGTTGATCTGACACAAAAGAGCCTTCGAGTCGGAACATTCTTCTCCCAGCACGCAATTCGTAACACTGCATTTCTGCACATGTAAGATGAGCTGAAGAAGACGTCCATACTCTGCTGTGATATTCGCATTCACAACTGGTTTAGGCTTTGGCGTCGTGTAATTGCTCGCATTATTAACTCCTGGTGAGCTGCTTTTCCTATTCGGCGACGAAATTCCAGTCGTCGCTTTCGATCCTCGAGCCATTGCTTGTTTCTTAAGCTTTGCCAAAGAGCTGCTCTCATCTTCATCGACGGCATGCATATTGGTTCCTATTCCATTCGCTGAAGACACATTCGCGTAGACCCGCCTCAATGTGTCACAGAACGGGATCACACAGCGATCATTCAGTGCTTTGCTGCATTCCTTTGCATGATACTTGACGAGGCCTTTGAGCTGCTCACAATGCGAACACCCACGAGCTCCTCCACACGTGCTACTATGGCGAAAGACTCGTCGTACATCATCACACTTTTTCACTTGACACATTCCTGGCGGTAAAGTGCATTGAGATGCGTGCAATAATAATTTTTTCGCGAACTCAATCTTTTCCATCGCTTCATTCCGCACAACGACATTAGGATTGCTGATTGGCACGCTTACTGGAGCGTTGTACGTATTTGCTGGAGGAACGGGTGTCTGATTCAATGGAATGGGTTCCGCCTTGATACTGGAGCCACTCATTCCACTTGATTGAGTAGGATGGGATCGCTGAGGGTTCCCATTCTTCACATTCAGCGGACTGACATTCGATCTGGAGAGGCCAGCTGGATTGTGCGTAGTATTATTGATGGGAAGAGCTGGCTTGATCGATGCGTTCTACAACAGCGTTCAGTAACATGATGAAGATCGCGCTTTGACCTCACCTGAACCGAGCCTGTAGTCCGCGCTATATCCATTTTCTGAATCACGCTGGAGAAAATGGCGTCTCCGGCGATCCGCTTGATGATATCCACGATCGACTTGACATCATTCTACAGAATCACGTGAGTCTGAGCTTGAACTTCTCCTCACAATAAAATTGTCGTACTCCATTTCCTTTGCGCATTTCTGCATGTAGAGTCGCATACTGTTCTGGAGGAAGCATTTGTTTGAGTAACGCAAACATTTGCTGAAAAGTTTGTTGCCCGGATCCTGCTGGTTTCGTGATGGGTGACGCCGTTGTGACCGGCAGCGTGGACGATCCGAGCGACGTATTAGGCTTTGAAGTGTTGACAGCTCTATTCTGACCAATAGCGGGTATTATTCTCGGTGGAATGGTGTTGCATGTGATCGACATGGGAGGCGGAATCGCTGCGGAAGACGGAAATGGCATTGTGTTGGGATTAGAAAGCGGTAAAGCGCCGTTCGGAGCAAGCGGAGTTCCATACGTTTCGACGGGTACATTTGCTACAGAGATTCCAGAGAGATTTTCAGTAAGGATGGAGCGTTGTATGCGGTGAAAGCATACTACTCAGCGCGTCTTCGTCGCCTGAATCGTCCGCTCCGAATAATAAATCATCGATAGGAGCGCTCATGGAACAAGCTTGGAGTCAGGGATGCAAGATGGTAAATAAATAAATAAATTCAATGTATAATGAAAGTAGACAACGTCGAGGAAGAAAGCGGAGATTGTATTAAAACTCTCGTCCGGCGAGCTGTTCTTTTCGTTATTTTCTGACCAAATGTAAAAATCGGAGAAGTACCGGTATTATCGGTATTGTCATGTCGGGGGATCTGTTTGCCGACTGGAAAAAGGAGGAAGAACTAAAGGTTTCTTCCTCCAATACTTTGTCTGCTACAGCACGCATACCGCTTCCAACGAGCACAAACAATGCGTATTATGAATCTCCGTACGCTCCTGTCCCTTCAGCGCAATTTGACACCAGCAGTGTGGAGGATTTCGACTTTGAAACATCACATCTTCCGAATCAGCGAGGAATCATGGAAAATGAGCGCCCAATCTTCGAATTGAAAGAACATGGGATCAAAGTATCCAGAAGAAAGGGATTCACATTGAATACAATGAGTGTTGGTAACAATATCATGGCGTTGGGATCCATGGAAGGGCTACTACTGCGATGTACCGTGGATGCAACCGATAGCAGCGGAACCATTGAAGAAATCATGATAGAGCCTCGCGTTGCCATGTCGAATCTATTTCTTGATCCAAGCGGTGCACACCTTCTCATCTGCATGGAGAATGGGTCCAATTACTATCTCCATACGACCGCAAATCGACCCAGAAAATTGACCAAAGCACAAGGTATACAATTCCACAGTGTAGCTTGGGATCGCCAGCAAGGATCACCCACAAGCACGGAATCCATTCTTATTGGAACGGACACTGGAGCGGTATACGAAGCCGAATTTGAGAATGGGAAGGAACGAAGCTTCAAAAAAGTGTTTGAAATCACCAATCAAGGTCCCATCGCCGGTGTCGAGTTTGAGCACTGGAGAATGCCTTCCCAGGAAGAGAAGTATTACATCATGCTGGTTACCTCGGGCGCGGGTAAACGCCCAACCCGACTTTTCCAATTCGTTGGGAGTGATGCGAATCTCGGGTCGATGAGCCTATTTGAGTCCATCTTTAGCGTGTACTCAGCCGATAAAGACCAAATACGCTTTCAAGAACTTCCCGGTGAAATTGGAAAAGCGGAATTACGCTTTTTTGCCAAGAAAGAGCGTGAGCGTGCGCGTTGTTTCGGTCTCATGACTGGAGACGGTGTGTATCATGGGAATTTCGTCTTTGGAACTGGCAGTGAATTGGACAATATCATGACTGGATGCGACCTGTTGTCGTACCCAAAGCCAAGCACAGCCGGGAGTTCCCGTCGACTTCTTCCAATATCGCTTTCTGTGACCGAATATCACTTGATCCTTTTGTATCCCAAGAGCATTCAAGTCATTTCCAAACTCAATGGCGTTGTTGTCATGGAAGAAAGCTTTGACTTGCGTGTCGGCACAGTGCATGGAATCAGTTGTGATGCAACTTTCAACACTGTTTGGGTACATTCCGATCGCCGAATTCTCGAAATCGCTATCAACGACGAAGATCGAAATATATGGAAGCTCTTACTGCAGAAAGCGACCATCGGAGGCGGAGATGATCGAGATTTTGAAAAAGCTCTTTCCAAGTGTCGAAATGGCTTCGAGAGGCAGCAGGTGTTGACAGCTCAGGCGGATAAATGCTTTGAACGGGATGAATTCGAACGAGCTGCAGTGCTGTATGCAAAGACATATCGCTCGTTTGAAGAAGTAGCGTTGAAATTTCTGGAAAAGGACACGCGAGACGCCTTACGCATTTTTCTCGCTCAAAAGCTCAAGACACTCGACCCGGACGAGAAAACGCAAAAGACTGTGTTGTGCTCTTGGATTGTGGAGTTGTTTCTGGATAAATTCAATGTGTTGAAAGGAACGGCTCAGGATGTCGATGCCCATGCGAATCTCTTATTCGAGTTCAAGCAGTTTTTACAGGATCAGAAGCAGCATTTGGACCCAGCCACAACCTTCCAATTAATTGCGAGTCACGGTCGACCCGATGAACTGGTTTTCTATGCGACTTTGATCGAGGATTACGAAAAGGTTGTGACATATCACATCCATCGCGGGGATTACAGTGGAGCCATTGAGATATTGCGAAGTGTCCAAGCATCCAAAGTGGAAGAATTGTACTACAAATACTCACCCGAACTGATTGTTCACAAACCCAAAGAGCTGTATGAAGCTTGGCGAGAAGCAGAAACACTCAATCCTACTCGTCTGATCCCATCCATTGTACGTCATGTGCACCAACAGCGGGAATCAAACACCAAAGCCAACCACCAGAAGCGCAGTGTGCTAGAACTAGCCATCCAATACTTGAATTTCGCCATCAAACAAGGGAATCGCGATCCAACCATCCACAATTACAATCTGTTTTTGCTGTCCAAGCATCCAGACGAGCGATTACTCATCAAATTCCTGCGCAAAAAACACGATGGGAGACATTATTTTGACATTGCCTTCGCTCTTCGTTTATGTACGCAATACGAGAAGAATCGCGCTTGTATCTACATCTACTCGGCCATGGGTCTGTACCCAGACGCTGTTGAAAAAGCGCTGCAAGTCGATGTGAAAATTGCGAAAGAAATGGCCAATATGCCGGAAGACGAAGAACTCCGCAAAAAACTGTGGACCTTGATCGCCAAACACACTATCGACGCGGGCGCTGAAATCAAAGAGGCGATGGGAATCTTGAAGGAGAGCAAAGTGCTCAAAATTGAAGATATTTTGCCATTTTTTCCGGACTTTGTGCTCATCAACGATTTCAAGAAGGAGATTTGCGAGAGTTTGGAGGGATACAACGACCGTATTGAGCAGCTGAAAGGAGAGATGCAAGATTATACGCAGTCTGCGGAACTTATTCGGACGGATATGCAGCGACTTCGAAAGAGATGCGCGATCGTATCGGGCAATCAGCGTTGTGAATTAACGGGACAGAATATCGTCGGCAAAGAATTTTATCTTTTCCCGTGCTCGCATGCATTCCTCGCGAGCGCATTACATCAGGAAATGCTGCATCATCTCAATAGTTTTCAGCGTCAGACAGTGAAGCAATTGACGCAGAAACTGAACGATCTGACCGCTGCGATGGCCAAAACGCAATCGACATCGCGCACGAATTTGCTGAAAGGATCGCTGGCGACCGCACTTCCATTCTTGAACTTGGAAAAGGAAACTGGCGGCTTAAGTGCGGCTTTCTCCGCGCTCAGCGGGAATAAAGACAATGTGAAATCGACGTTTGCGCCGTCGCATGCGAGCTCCAGAGACGAACATTCTCAGAAGCAACAACAGCTTGCCCAAGAGAAGGAGATCGTACAGCAGAAATTGGACGATATTATCGCATCCGAATGTATTTTTTGCGGCGATATTATGATCAAATCGATCCATACGCCTTTCCTCACTCCAGACGACGAAGCGAAAGAAGGCGCTGATTGGGCGATTTGAAATATCATATCCTGCAGAAACTTATAGTAGTACGTGTTTGAATACGACCAGATGACGGTGATGAGCGCACCTTCATAAAAAGACCGTATAATGCAATTGCTCTATACGATAGCGACGATCCACCGTTGGGAAAGTGTACTATTTCTAGCAGCGATGTGCATGCTTCCACGAAGATGATATAAAGGACGTTTCGGCGCAGCTGGACACGTGGAAGAGATATCGGATCATCTTAAGCTGTCCTTTTTGCTGGAAGCTCGGGCTTATTCGTGGCGTGAGTGTCATGAGGACACGTATGCTTGGATCATCGCGCACGTGGCGTCGACGTATCCATATGATTGAAAGCTCATCATATGTCAAACGGGTTTCTATACGGTGAGGAGGCTATGACACGTCCGATAAATTTTGGTGATGTGGTGACACTGTATATTCCTATTCCTATCATACTGTTTGCGTGCCTTATAGTACATGATAAAAATCTATAAATCTTAATAATACTCGGATTCAGTACATGGCACTAAATGCCCACTGAACATCCAAATCATTGCCGCGGTCTTCAAGCCCAAATTCACCGAACGAATGCGCATCCCGACGAAAGCTGTTCGAATTGTGCAGTCCGGCAGCTGAGAGGGTTATGTTTTCTGGCAGCATCTGCTGCGCGTGTACCATCTCTGCTGGTGAATGTCGGGCATTCGGACCGGTCTTCTCTACTAGTTTGTTTTGAATGGATATTTCGTTTTCTTGCTTTGCCGCTGACTGAACTGCTTCAATAAGTCGATTCACATGCTGCAAATAAACAGCATTTGACTTGCAATCGACCGAGCAATAGCCAATATGACGACTCAATGTAATGAGATAAATGTGTTTGCAGTTTTTGCATTTCGCACGCTTCTTATCCCAAGTAGCTGCACCCGACCTCGCGTGATAGGACAATTTGCTAGTATCGACATCTTCTTGAGGTCCTTCACTGTTGCGCTCGCATTGATGATCGTAGTTTTGTGATACCGGAAAGCGAGCACATTCCACAACTTGAACATTGATTGTCTTATTTGGCTTTGTGACGGATGCTTTGTCCTCAAAGGAGAATGTTCGTACCAATGTCTTGAAAAAAGAATGCATTTTGTAACTGGAAATGCTTGCAGCGCGGTCGAATTTGAATTATGACAAGTTTAAAGTGAGCTGCCAGTTGAAATCATTCATGTTGTGAGACTAGTACATATGCATATAAAAGGGGCTTTCCCAAAAGGTATTGCTTCTACTGTAGTATCAGAATGAGTGGATCCACTTTAACAATCTGACTGCAAATTGGAATGGTTTCTGGCCCTTCCCCTGAACAATGCTAAAGCCTTGGTTCATTTAAACACGTCAGCTGTTTTATAAACCTATGCAAAGGTACAGTTTGAGTAGGAAGTGCACAAGTTTCCCGCTGTTTTATCTTGCAAGGAGGTAAATATCGAACTACATTAGGTGATGGAGCTGGAGAGGGAATTTTTAGGTTTCGACTAGGTGTAAGAGGCCTTGGTTTTTGGATAGAGCCTCCAACAGATCAAGATGGGCAAACGCTCAGCAAAGTGATCAGATTTTATGGAATCAGAGGGTTTGTAACGATTTGCGATCACAGAGCTACGTCGATTCCCATTCAAGTAGAAGTAACTTTTTCCAGCTAAATATTTCGCATTACCAACAAATGTACTACGTTTTACGTTTGGCGCTTAACTGCTACATTTCGGACCAAATTGTACTGAAAAGCATCAATTGATGAGTTCCTTGAATCGAGTTTCTTTGCTATAGAGACTCTTCGCAGGAGACCGTTCGTATTATGAAGAAACCCCCTGTGATGGATTTCTGTAAGGCTTGTCTCGTATGGGATCAGACTTACTCAGAGGCGCATCGTGCCAAACCATCACGCCTTGCTCATCTACATACCGAATGTTACTGAATTCCGCATCCTTATTAGATTGAGATTACTGTACTCTATAGCGATGGAAAGCTACTTCGTTCATGCTCATCGCACGAGTTTCCCGTTCTCTCTTTCCCATATGTATTTTCTCAACAGCGTTGGGACATTGGATCATAGTGTTGCACGCTACTTGCTTCCGTTTTTTGTCTTGCAGAATCGGGAAAGCTCAAAGAAATGCCTCTTGATGGCTCTTGTTTCTTCATTTGAGGCTGGCGAGTGTGGCCTCTCATTAAGGATCTCAGCATGTTCGCATATATCGGATGTTGTAGAGGCTTTGCGTCAAGCACGTCAGTTGGATGTGAGCCAGGACTCCGAGTGTATCTGAGCATTACACACGCCGTCTGTTTGAGAGCCAGACGTGATGTAGATTCACCCCGTTTAACGATACAATAGCGTGAACAGAACGCTTGAATGTCGTCGCTATCACCTCTCCGAGACTACGCTTAGTTCATCTGTGATCCGTGTTACCTGGGAGCAAGTAGCCTAACATGACTAGCGACAGTTTTAATCGACTGCAGAGCTTCAGTATGATACCTCGATGCTCACGGCTATAGTTAACTCTCATTAGAATGTGTTTGACACAAATCTTGCGCCATGCTTGTAGGGATCGCCGGCAGGGTTTGCAAGTAGTACCTTTCTATCAGATAATCTACGGTGAATAAGCGTAAATGCCCCTAAAATTCTATTGCTGCGCCGTAAACATGGCTTCCTCTCTGAACTCATAAGTACCGTAAAACTCCTGTAATATACGAAATAATGCGAAAGGAAGTCACAAATGTTACTTGATGGTGGAGTACGACATTTAGCGTTCTCTAAGGATACGGCATGGATCAAGAATCCTTTTCGGCTCTGTGAGGCATTAGTTTCGGCATTAGAGGATGCAAAGAACGAGAATTTAATGAGGAGAATCGATACAGACGAACAGACAACAGCGCTGATCATCAAACAAGCCATTCAAATCCTGAAAACAAGCATTCGCGAGCTGGAGAGGAAACTGGCCGCCGACAAAGCGTTAGAGAACGGACAAGTGAACCAGAAGCTACACTCGCTATCGCATTCTGCCTCACTTGGCTCTGGTCCGCATCAACCAGAGTGCAAACAGTGTCAGAAATCCTTCACGCCCTTTAATCGAAGCCGATCATGTATCTTTTCGTAATTTGGACTTAGACTCCTGATCTAACGTGTAATTTGTGATAGGCGGATGCTGTGGAGCTACTTTCTGCACAAAGTGTTTATGGCGGCGACATTTACTGCCGAAATCTCTTGGAAATCATGACAATATGGTCTATGTTTGCAACATCTGCATAGCTACACTACAATCTGCTTTAGACGCACAGTTCAAAAGCTGCTCAAGCATGCCTCTGGATCACCACAGAGCTCAGCAGAGTCGAAAAGCTTCTGAAGACGAAGATGAGGTCGGAGAAGACGATAGTCGAAAGTCTTGGCTGCAGTCAAGCATGATGCGAGTCGGAGTGCATTTTCGTCGCATCAAACTCACCACAAAGAATCTCTTAGAATCCGAGAATGTGTCAGAGGACAGATCACATGAGGAGAGACAAAAACGCCCAAGCAGCGATGACGCGAATTCGATCGAATCGGAGCTTCATGAAGAAACAGACGACGCGGAAGAGAAAAGAGATGATGACGTAAATAGCGTAGACATCAACTCCATACTAGGCTCTTTATCCGACGAAGAAACTGAACTGACATCGCGAAAGAATTTGCGATCAGCGAGTCTCGATTGCACCACTTTGCACCCGAAGGCGTCCATTGCGAGCCGGTCAGATGAGAATCGAATCTCTGGGCGCTTGAGTTTGATGATTCGCTCAGAGACAACGGGAAGGTGTGTGCCGAAAGTCTCCGCTCGAAGTTATGATGACAGCTGTATCGTTCGTGGGGAGCGGAAGCCAACTCCAATCTTGTCTGGCCACTCGATATTGCGATTTGGTGTGCTTCAGGTGCATTCAAGGTCCGAGTCAAGACGATCACTTCGATTCGCGTCGAAACCTTTTGCATCAAGTCGCTGTACGCTCGAATTGGATCGCGATTTCGGGCAGATCAGTGTGCGATCTGTGTTTATCCATCGCATTTGGAGCTTTCGATGTGACGATATCCAGTCGATTCAAGACGTTGAAGGCAGAGAATTGACCGCAACAGTGCGTATTATCATCCTCGATGACCTTTTCAAGTCGAGACGCAAGGTCGATTTTCAGTTTGATCATGACCAAGAGAAGGAAGCCTTCAAGTACGCCGTAGCAAGTTACTGCGCTGAAAAGTCTGTCAAGCTTCTGACGAGAGTCTCAGAGACCAGCCAAGCAACCAATAGGAAATCCATCATCGATGACTTTGAGACGAACCTCTCGATGCCAAATGTAAGAAGAGCGTCGAGTCAAATGCAAAGTCTCCAAAGAAGTAATCATTGGATCGCGGGAGAAATAGACGCAGCACGAGCCGAAGCGATGCTTGTGACTGGTCCGATTGGAGAGGTGAGCGATGTCTCTCCGCTTTGGGGTCGAGTTGCTGGTAATGTGTATGTCACAAACTATCGTGTCCTCTTCATTCCTTCCGAAAGAAGCTACGTCCCCATTTATCGGAGCTGTGATAATGCAGCCGCATATGTTCCCTTCTTCGACATCACTTCTGTCAATGTGGTCAGCCGCGTCAAACCATTCCGAAGCGCTTCAACCGGAATGGCTCCATTCGCCGGCACGACACCTCCTGTGATGTATGCTATCAACCAAGCTTCCACTGTGCTATGCATTTCGTGCAAAGATGTCCGAATCATGCAGCTTGTGGTGGTCGCGCCGATCGATTCCGTGGAAGAAACAACACGAAAGCTCCTGAAACTCATTCAAGCGCGTGCTAATGCGAGTCAGAAATACCAAACGATACCTCGCGATATGGCAATCACGACGCGAGAACGACTCAGACTCGAAGCATTGTCCAAGCGGAATGAAGAATGTACTACGACAATACCAAATGTCGATACCGAGCCAGGATTCAGCTCAAGTATGTCGGAAGCGGCAATTTCGTTCGATTTGACTCATTTCGACGCGACCGAAAAGTGTTTGGAGGTCAGCGGTGCGTTTGCGTTTGCGTATGCACCGAGACGACTTCCATGGGAGAAGAATGGATGGGATCTATTTCGAGAAGAGGAAGAGTATAAGCGTCAATTCGGAGACCAAAAAGAAGCGCTGGCGTTCCTAAAGGTACGATATCAAGTGATTCCTTGTAAATTGTTTGACATCAAATGTCATTTAGCTCTTCCAGAATTCTTCTGGTTCCATTTGCCGAACGTATCCGTCCAAATTACTACTTCCAGCGTCCATGAGCCTCTCCAAAGTCGTCGAAGTCGCTTCATTTCGAGCAAAGAACCGATTGCCTGTGGTCACGTATTACCATCGGCGACAGAGATGCGTGCTCGCGAGATCGGGACAACCCCTTTTGGGCAATCTACTGGCTGGTACTTCGAGTTTATCGGATCAATTACTCATCGGATTCTATCGCCGCTTGCCGGAAATCATCGCGAATCAATCGACATCTTCTCCATCCACTCGACCAATCTATATTTTCGATGCTCGGAAGTTCAAAGCGTCCACGGGAAATCGCTTGTTGGGTAAAGGAGGCGTTGAAACTGCGCAAGACTACCCTGGCGCTGTGATTTACCACTTGAATATTGCGAATATCTATCGCATGCAGTCGTCGTATTTGGCGCTGATGAAGCTCTTATTGCCCGGTGAAGTTCCAGACGATGACCGGACATGGTTGACATCGGTAGAGTCCACGGGCTGGCTCAACTACATCCGATTGATACTGGAAGGAGCAGTGCGTATCGCTCGGGCCCTCGAGATCGAAGGATCATCCGTTTTGGTTCACTGTAGCGATGGTTGGGATCGTACTTCTCAACTATCTTCGCTAGCTCAATTGCTCATCGATCCGTACTACCGCACCATCGAAGGGTTTGCTGTATTGATCGAAAAGGATTGGTGTGCTTTTGGGCATAAGTTTGCTGAACGAACCGGAGGCAATCGTAATTGCGACTTGAATCGGAACAAAAGCTCACCGATTCTTCTGCAGTTTCTCGACGCTGTCTGGCAAGTGTACCGCCAATTCCCGTACGCTTTTCAGTTCACGGAACAGCTCCTTTTGTGGATCGCCAACTCGATCTATTCCGGTCAATTTGGTACGTTCTTGTACAACAACCGACTGGAAAGGGAGCACAACTGCGTGTACCAGTGGACAGTGTCTTTATGGACTCCTGTCTTTCGGCACTTTGAAAAGTATGAGAACGCAGAGTACACGATGATCGATAAGCCCATTTGGCCTTGGACTGGGCCTCAGATGATCCAGCTGTGGGAAGGATATTTTCTTCAATGGCATCCGAAATACCACAATTGCCGTTGGATATCCACATCTATCCATCATGATCACGAGCCAGAAGAGCAGCCGACAGAGCCGGATACGATTTCATCCACATCGAAACCGAGTCCACAAGCACAAGACACATGGTCATGCTCGCCAAATGGTGCGTCTGCGATGCAAGAATCAGATCTAACAGCATCTAGTTCCTCAAAACTAAAAGATTTGAAATCTGCGATGCCAAATGACCGCCCACCGCCCATGCGAAATATCTTTTTGTACAAAAATTAGATGAGATTACAGTCTCGAAATTACTGGGCCCTGAGAGCAGGTGTCGATGATGATAGTGCCTGGACCACTGGTTCCGCATTGCCGAGTGCCGTATAATTTAGTGATGATGCCGGTCACATTTTGATCTGGGCCGAGATTTTGTATCATTTGGCCAACGTTATACTTGGAGACATCGTTGCTTTGAAGCTCGATATAGCGATCTTGTGATGGTTCTGGTAACGTCAAAAGCTCATCTCGAAGCTTCTCAGTGATCTGAATCGCTTCTTCCAGTGTCTCGGTCACAAACATTGGTGGGGTATCGCGAAAAAATATATACTCTTTAGTCGATATTCGACCGGGTTCTTCAAATCGTACGCTTCTTCGTGAGGATGAGATGTTAAATGACGCTAAAGCATTAGTTTCTCGTTCAATATCCGTTGCATTCTGCGAATCGAGAGATTCTATGCCATTTTCGGTGGAGATCAGAATCTCACCACCCTTATCAGCTTTCACGACGGCCATTCTGGTTGTTCTTGGACGACCACTTCGCCGCTTTTTCTTCGTTCCCACTGTATCACAGGTGGAAGAAGACGTCATAGCTACAATCTGAGCTTCTAGAAGCTCCTGAATCCTACTCCACGATCCAGCAAATCCTTTGGTCGTCGCCCCATACTCAAAGCCATTTGACTTTTTGGCAACACATTGTCGATATACCTTTGCCAATTGACCTTCCTACAGCCGACTATCATACAGAAGTCCCAAAAATTCACAACTTCAACTACATACCGTTTTTATCGATCGCTTCAGCAAATCGAGCACATCGTTGTGTCCATTTCGAAGAAGATAGTCACACACATAACCAAACGCAATCTCTGAGACCTCTAACGTATCACAATCCGCATCTGTACCGCTGGGAATCCTGACTGCATCTGTCTTTGAGACGTTAATTGCTCCAAAGTTTCCATCTCGCTCGTCTTCCACAATGAGTATATTACAATTACTTTTCTTAATGCCGTTTCTTTGTCGTTGTTTTTCGACGATTGCCAAGTCAGTGTGATGCACAGGAGTTATCGCCACATCCACTTGCTCTGTAAACCATCCACTCATGGCAATCAGCGCGCTAATTGAACACTTGGAATGAATGCATTCGATCCCGCCATACCAAAAATAACTTGAATTAATTATGGACTTAGAACAGATGATATCAGCCAATAATAACGGTCTTTTTGCCAGGCTGCGAATTTGAAGTATGCAGCGCAGCTTGTGCGTGGTTTTCTGGAGCGCTCTCCGCCAATCGATTGCCGCGTCATTGTCCTTTTGAATATGAAGCTTAACATCGCTAATCCGCTGACTGGCGCGCAAAAAGTCATCGAGATTGATGATGAACACAAACTTCACGCGTTTTATGAGAAACGTATCAGTCAAGAAGTCGATGGAAGTGCACTTGGCGACGAATTCAAAGGGTACATCTTCCGCATCAGTGGAGGAAATGACAAGCAAGGTTTCCCGATGAAACAAGGTGTTTTGACCAACACTCGTGTTCGATTACTGCTATCCAAGGGAAAATCATGCTACCGTCCTCGTCGTAAGGGAGAGAGAAAGCGTAAATCAGTTCGTGGGTGCATTGTGGGCCCAGATCTTTCGGTGCTCAACCTTGTGGTGGTCAAAACTGGAGACGCTGAGGTCACCGGCTTGACAGATGTTCAATGTCCTCGACGTCTTGGTCCAAAGAGAAAGACAAAGATCCAGAAATTGTTCAACTTGAGCAAGGAGGACGATGTCCGCAAGTACGTTATCCGTCGTAAGTTTGTATCCAAGACTGGAAAGAAGAACGACAAAGCGCCAAAGATTCAACGGCTCGTAACCCCTCGAATGCTGCATCACAAACGCCAGCGAATGTTGCACAAGGTCCAACAACGTGAGAAAGTGAAGCGAGAAGCTGCTGAATACAGTCGTCTGCATGCTCAGGTTCGTAATATATCACTCACATGTTTTTTGATCAGCAACTAACGTGAGGCTTTTATTTGCTGCTCCTTTTTCGCCTTTTGGCACTGTAGCGCGTAAAGGAGCAGAAAGAACGTCGTGCCAGTGAGTTTGCGAAACGCCGAAGCAGCCGCAAATCTTCGGTCAAAGCGTAACTCTGTCGTAAAGTGAGCAGAGGAATGAAGACGGAAGCTTTTCCCCCGCTCAAAAGCTTCCGGAATCTTCGTCAGTGACTAAGGATCGGGTACAGAGGGATAGCTACGTTTTCTTTGCCAATAAAAGGACAATTTTATCATTTTCTGACTACTGCTCCATCTGACTTGATCATTCTTCCAAATCCAGTCGAAAGAGGTATTATTATCCAATGCAAGCACGCGAATGCCGTGCTGAAGTCATTTGTAGCCAATCGCATGTGGAGTTATGTAGTCGATGGCAGCTGGTACCCATTCCGGATATGATCGCTCCTCTACCGAATTCCGGTACAAGAAATCCGCATGATAGTTGATGATAATATGATAGGGAATCTAGGGCCCCCGCTAGCGGTCGCGCAAAGCTTAGTGTACCCAGATTCGCGTGAAGAATCAGCAGAAGCTCCTCAAATGACTCCTGTAGAAAATACTAAATTGAGAGAGGCTGTCGAGGTTCAGGAAGCTCCTTTAAATGATTTGATGTGGCCTTCTGGACACGATTCCATCATCACCGGGACACAATCGACTGATAGGGTTGTCCTTCATCCGGAATTACACTTTCTTGATCAGCAAACGTGTCTCCAATCGGAGGAGCGAGCATTCTACGGTCATGATGTGATAGAAGTACCACTGATATTTCAACAGAATCGATACAAGGCCGATCTCACGAATACAAGAGCGCCAAATGCCACCAACTCTGGTAATTCTGCGCCACATGTGAGCTTGTTACTCTCTCAGCGGGAATATGAGATTTTGGCTCAGCGAATGTCCAAATTTGAGGCGAGGACGGTGGATCATTTCTTGCAGGAAATCACGCGTATTCGTGATAGAGACTTGGCAAATGATAATCTTGAAGCCTTTGATCAGACTCAGGACCAAATTGGATCACTACAGGCTCAAGTAATAGGACTGGAGAAAGAACTTTTGTCGTCTTATGCTCGAATCAAGGCCTCTCAGTCGAAACAAATGAAGTGAGAGCACTTGAGCTGTCCATGCGTGTCGCTTAATTGATGATTTTTGTAGGGCAGAAGAGCTGGAAGCGGCTGTGAATGAACGCTTGTTTGAGCGGGAAAACGCACACAAAATGACCCGGGAGTTGCTGGCGCAGAAAGAAGAAGAGCTGGAGCGGGAAAGGAAGCACAGCTCATTCTTGCAATCAGAATTGGACAGATGGAACGTGCTGTACGAAGTATCTCAGCTGGAATTACGCACATTGAAATCGATTGAACGGACAGAGGAAGAATGGGAAGCGTCAAAAGCAGATTTGGCACATATCAAAGGAGAGAACGATATTTTGAAACAAACACTGCAGAAACTGAAGTTCGACTTATTAGATCTTCGCAAGCAATGTCAGATGCAAGCACACGATTCGATTTCTGAGGCCGAAAATGCATTGAAATCTCTTCAAAATGAGACGAATCATCGTGAAGCCTCGCTACGAGAAGACTGCCAGCACGAACGCGTGCAACGACAACATATCACCGAAAAGTATCACGAGGTTACCGGTCACATTCACGTATTCTGTCGTGTACGTCCGCCAACAAGTCATGAATTGTGTCTTCCTGAGTCCTCTGGTGGTCACCTTGGAGCACTATTGTTTCCTCGACCGAAAAGTATTTTGGTTGCGAAGACAGAAAAAGAGTACAGCTTTGATGAGATGTTTGGAAGTACTTCTTCACAAACGGATGTATACCAGCAAGTCGCACCGATCGTGTCTTCATTCACTGACGGACGAAATGCCTGCATTATGGCGTATGGTCAAACCGGCTCTGGGAAAACATTTACAATGTTGGGTGATAGTTCATCTCCAGAGATGGAAGGAGTGATTCCTCGTGCACTTCGACAGGTCTTTTCAGTCATGGAAAAGCGCAAAGTGCTGTACAATGACACCGTGCGAGTCAGCATGTTGGAAATATATAATGACCAAATGCTGGACTTGTTACAACCTCACACGGATAGGAATAGAGAGTGCTTGACAGGATCTCTGGTGAAAAATGAAGCAGATCTGACGCTCCGGTCCGCTTCAAAGTGGTCTGATGTGACCGAAATACTAAATGAAGGAAGCTCGAATCGAACCATTGCAGCCACCTCAATGAATCTGGAAAGTAGCAGGTCACATACGCTACTGTTTTTGTGTCTGTCGAGTCGGTGTTTGACATCAATGGATCTCAGACAGAGTAAACTTTGTCTGGTAGATCTGGCAGGTTCCGAAAGGATTGCTCGTAGTTTGGTGGTGGGAGATCGACTGAAAGAAGCACAACATATCAACAAATCACTTTCGGCATTAGGAGACGTGATCCACGCGCTTCAGCACAAGGCGAAACATGTTCCTTACCGCAATTCAAAATTGACGTTTACGCTTCAAGAAATGTTGGCTGGCCGGGCTAAGACACTTTTAATGCTTCAGTTGAGTCCAGAGGAAGATAACTGTGACGAAACGATATGCTCATTAAATTTCGGTGCACGTGTGAACCAGGTCCAGCTGGGAGCTATACCGATGAGTGTCGAATCGAGAAGCATTGTTCACCTGCAAAAAGAGAAAGCTGCGATGATGAAGACAATCAGCATTCTCGAAAGTGAACTGCAGCTTTTGGAAAGTACACGCGGTGATAAAATGGTATCGTTGGAGGGAGCGGTAGAGGCAAAACCCAAGCGTAAAATGCTCTTAAAGACAGCTAAAGCCGAAACATCACAACTTCGAGAGATTCCATCCTCGGAAAATGATGATATTAAGCCAACACTTGGAAAGCTAAGTGCGTTAAAGGATGTATCCGGAAGCACTTCGCCTGGGTCAATGACTTCAGAGGGTACTGCATGTGCTCATTTGGAGAGTGAGACTGGAGCAGTAGAGTCGATACCATCATCAATGAAAGCACATTCGCATTTGAAAATGCTTTCAGAGATTGCAGGAAGCCAAGCTGGCCGGAAACTTTCAGCTAGAGGTGGTGACACGGTTCGGTCTAGCAATTTGGAATCGAAAGCCTCTACAGCAACGCTGAAAAACACCCTTTTAGCCGCAAAATCGAAGAATTCTATCAGATCCACACCGACACGACACAGCGGAATAAACACTGCTAAATGCAATGCGAGTGGGACGATTTTAACTACTCCAGCACGACAGCACGTCAAAGAAGGCCGCCGAACATCAAAATCGTTAGGTACTTTGCAAAAATCAACGTGGAAATGATAGGAAGGTTCATGTAGTATACAACTCGATATCAGAAATTAGATTCAATTTTGTACATCGCAAGCTTTTCGTAACCTTATTTCATAGATAAGCATTGAAGGAGTCAAGCAGATATGCTGCTATTGGCATTATGTTCTTGCATATATACGTATTACATTTCACCACGCATGACCAGTGAACAAATACAAAGCAATCACATGTCAAGTGGCTTGAAACATCGGTGTAAGATTTAACGTCCATCATGATCATCGGCGATGCACACCATTTGCATCTCAGGATCAATTTCTCATCGTTTTCGGTGAGTGATATCACTAGCCAACATGCAGATTTTTCAAAGAGATCCATTAATTTGATATTCTGTAGTTGTCCTTGCTTCTCTTTGTATATCTTTCGTTGTCACTACACCATTTTTCAAGTAGAAGCTGCAAAAAGAAAGAAACTCGTGGAAGAATACTATTACTTCGTCGATCAAGAATTGTTTCGGACCGGATACGTGATTCGATAGGCCCCACCACGCCATCCCAGCCAATAAGACTTCTGCCGATGATCGGGATGTTTTAACGATAATTCGAAATGATTTGCAGTCGCAGTTACTCGTCGTCGCAACAGTGAAGCTTCAAGATGCAGCTCGACAAACTTCTGATTGAAAGAAGATAACGATGACTTCTTTTGCCTACTGGCCGGCACCGTGATCAGCATGACCACTGCATGGATAAGATCAATTCGGCGCATGTATGCGGTACTTATACCAGCATTTGGATGCCAGCTATTGCAAAATCAAGATCATCGGCCCACTACTCGTGCATTCAATTCATGAGGCTGGAATGACTAACTTCGCGTCGGATTTACCCTACTCGTCAGAATACATAAGGTTCAAGTACGTGCTGCTGGTGTGTTGAAGTAGAGATAATTCGCCTTATTGTTAGGCAGAGCCTCCAATTTCTCGGAATACGCGCAAGTTTCTTTACTTACGAGCAGAACAAAAAAGTGGTCTCTTCAAAAAAAGTATGAGCAACTCCGCAAGTACTGCCTGTCTTTTCGATCCATTGACAATGGCACGCATGACAAGATATATTTTTAATTTGTAGCATTACTCAGGAGTGATCAAAGCCAACGAAAAACTGAAGAAGCACGCACAAAGATATGGTGACTGCTCGAAGGAATCGGAGAGCAAAACGAAATCAAGAGTTGAAGTATTGAAAGCGTGCATCGATAATAGAGTTTTCGTACATGGTCAATTCTATAGAAATTCATTGCTACCTTAGAATTTGTGCAGGACAGCCCGTATATAGTTCTTTTACACTTTGCATCATGATGGAGAAGTCGGAATTTGGAGAGCGCATGTACGATATGAGGAGCATTACTGGGCCACTATTGAAAAGTTACCAGGATCTCGTAAACACAAAAAGATCAGTCGTCATCGTTGGTAGTGTATACCGCATTAAGAACTAAAAATCAAAGCAATCAGTTCCAATGGAAACCATCAAGCACCGAGAAAAAAAAGGAAGCCGCTAGGCCACAGTCCAAACTACTACGGCCACAGTCTAAAACTACTGTATGAGTCCTCTAAGATCACAGATTGGCCATTATTCATTCTTTCTAAGTCACGGCTTGGGGTTAAAACCGAGATAAGGGTTAGATTGATAGCCTAATTGAAATAATCATTGTTCTGAGAGATTCACTCAACTTGTCTCCGATTCCTTTGAAAGGACTACCCTTCCGTCCAGCAGGTGTGTACAATGCTGGAAATGGTGCTGCTTCGTTTTGCTCTGCATTGAAGTATGCCTGGATGATCCTGCTGTATGCGATAAGACCCGCTCCAAGCAGACGACAGACACGTTCACATACACGTGGCGGTGCAATCTTGCGCGAGAAATTCGCTCTACGTAGTCGAGCGGCATGACCACAGCTGCCAGGAGAACACGACGAGAGACGTTTTCAGACAGCAGTTGCCCAACGTTGCCTGCACGTATGACCTCTCCGTCTTACGTAGCTCGTTAGGTCGTTTGGAAGACGTTTTTGCTGCTTGCCGTGGCGCTGACTGTGAATGATTTCGTGTTCGCGATCCATACAAGCTCGCTTTGCCACATTCCCTTTCCGTGCGCTCGTTCTATTTGGCGTTTCATCGTCGCCACCACTGTCGACCCACTCGTATTCGTCCTCCTCCATGGTGCTTGGTTACGATAGGGTTTGAAAAGGGTTTGAATAGCGTTAGGACAACAAATAGATTTCAGAGACAAAATAGCGCACTGCATGAATACTACGTAATACTTTGAACTATCGCAAATATCGCTGAAACGCCAAGTTAAAAATCTATTGATTTTCAGTTTTCGGTTTTGAATTGGTGCGATATTGACTTCAAAAACAGCATTTGTACGCGGACTGTAAACACAAGCTTGTAGAAGAGAACAAAAAAGAATATTACAAGTATATTAGCCTTCCTTATACTATTTACCAAAAGTTACGCCTTCCTTGAAGCATCCGATTATTTGCAGAAGTCCTCTCGGCTAGCTTCATCTCCAATCCCTTCACCTTCATTCGCAGAGTACTGACCAGATTTTGCAGGAAATGTGCGGATGAATAATGAGCCACCTCACAGTTTTCTTGGTCTCGACTGCTGAGACTCTCCGACTTGTCGTCCTGAGAGCTCGCGTCAGATATCTGACTTCCATTGATAGGGTTCGTTGCGCATCATATCAAGTCTTCACTGCATCCGATCTGGCATCCTCCTCTTCCATGCGTACCATTAGCGCTTCCATCTTTCTTGTTCATTCTTCCTCAGAACACAATCCAATTTGAGCTGATACTCCGGGTTCTTCGCACGACTGATCTAAAGGTCATTATCCAGGTATTCGATCCGCGATGTCAACGTGCTGAGGTGCTCCATAGCATCGCCAAGTTTGCTGTTCGCTTCAGCTAACTCCTCCTCCGTTTTCACCTTCATTGCTTCCATCCTTGACGTTGCTTCTACTTTAGCCCGTTGGGTTTTATCCGTGCACCGCTTCAACATTATTTGGTCTTCTTTATGACGTTTCATTGCAACATCCAATTCGAACTGATACGAAACATTTGCACTCCGGCTGATCTGTAAACCGTTCGAACTGGATTTGCGAAGAACCCGGAGTATCAGCTCAAATTGGATTGTGTTCTGAGGAAGAATGAACAAGATCAACTCAAATTAAACCGAGGCATGGATGATTGCGAGTACTTTGAACAAGAATCCTCAAGAAAGATGGAAGCGCTAATGGTACGCATGGAAGAGGAAGATGCCAGATCGGATGCAGTTCAGAAGGAATTTGCTGCGCAAGGTTCCTGTGGTGAGATTTCCACAATGGAAACGCAGGGTAGTGCAAGTACCCGATAGCGCATCGAGCGCATACTTCGTCATATTTATCCCATCGTTCCACCTACACGCCCCCAAATGAGGCGTAACCAAGCATGTTTGCTCAAATCGGCGAAGCACTCGAGTCAAGAGAATTGAGTGATGCTGGAAAGAGTCTCCATCTTCTCTGCGTACGCCATGCTGTAGGTAGCTGTAATTTATCGATTAATTTAGGTGGAAGTGAGTGATTGTGCGGAGAGAGGGCACTTGAATAGAGCGCGGTATGGGACTGGATGAATCCATCTCGATAGAGCGGGGAACTAGTATTTACTATCGAGAAAGTTCAGGGTTGGCTGTTATGACTCAAAGATAATCTTTCAAGGGACTGTGCTCGAGTGTTTATTTCATAGTACCCTCGATTGTATTGTAAGAATCTCAACTGCAGTCAATAATTGCATTGGAAGACTAATGAGAATCTCAGATCCCATTTTTAATTATTTTCTCGGAGCTCATCATAATAGGAGTGTAAAAAAGGTCCGTTCGACCATAACTGCTACCACCGTTAACAAGATCCATGGCACACAGAGGCGCTTTTTAAGGATAGATTGTAGCAGCAATCATAAGAATCATTAGCAGTGCTGTAAGTGGATTAAGGAATGCATTGTCACGAGTTTTGTTTGATGGAGTAAAATGTAGGTGATATCTGAGTCCAATTGGATTTCATCACTCGTGACTGTGGAAGCTTTGGGACAACAGTATGGAATACATTCTGCAGATTGTACATGTGTTAGCCTAGATTGTACTTCATAATAATTACAAATAACTAGGTCTTGTTGTTAACAATCGATCAGATCAATTAAGAAGTTTCTTCTTCTCATGTTTACAATTCGCTTTCTTTCACTTTCTTTCACTTTCTTTTGGTTACAATCCGTCAAATATGGGATAATTATATTTTTTTTACCAGTTACGGTCCCATAATTGATGGCCGTTCGCCGTCATTACCATCCAATCTGGAAAATTCGGCCGAGATATGTGTGATTTTAATTTCGGTACGTATTTTTGCCTTTCTTTTGACGTTTTCTCATTCGCTATAAATTTTTGTATCTGATTCATAGACAATTTATTACCCTGAGCAACCTTCTCAACCCGTAACGAAGTAGTCAAGGATCAGAACAAAACCATATTAAGTACAGCAACCACACCGTCGAGCATGAAGGCTAAAGGAGGTGGATGTATAATTGGAAAGGACAAACAATAGTTACGCCTAATTAATCGCCATTGGCAACCGAAAGAAACCGGTTTAATGCAGAAAGAAGAATTGTCGCGCTTGCTTGTTCACATGACGAGTACGCTTGAAGACGCAATGGAACAAACTGGTGTACTATAGCAATGACCGAAGACTTGTCCCACTTTTTGGGCGGCTCAATGACAAAGCTTGAAGAGGCAATGGAGAATATAGGTGAGCACAAACAAAGAGCTACAACATGTCACGTCACGCGCGCTGGCAGAAATGAACACCCCTGCGCCAAAAGCCAGCATTCCTGCGCCAAAAATGAAGTATCGTGCACCAATTGAGGTGAAGTAACTCTTGAAGATGCAATGGAAATGATCAACGAATACTAAGAAGGATTGAAATACTCGTCAGGGCTGCTGGCTGAGGCAACGACAAACTTTGTAGACGCAATGATTGAAATTGTCAAACGCAAGCGACGAACGAAGTCTTGTCGGTTGGATTGCCAACCAAGCTGAACAGCTTAAAGGCGGTGATAAAAATAACCGCAGCAATCAGAAGTTTGCACCAAGGGCTTGAGGCCAAGAGCATAGGCAATGTGAACTCCGTATATTAGCATCGGTTAGCCTGACCTGACCACTGCCGATTTATGGAGAAACGGGCTTACAGCCTCGAACCCAATAAAGCTTCCGTTCTTGGGCTATAACCGCAGCCAGCAGATAATGACACCACCGCATCAAGGATGGGAGTGGAAAACTGAAAGTGAATTGTGATTATGAGAATGAGAAATTTAGTGATTCCTTTGTTGGATTTTTACCAGGAACACCTAGTTATTCGCAACTACTTGAAGTCTATATAGTTGACTTCTAAAGTTGAATGGAGGCTCGACAGCTTCTTCCCTTGATCAGCCTGTCATTCGGTGAAGCTTGCACAATCACCAATCTATCCACGTCAAATATGTTACCACTGAAAAGATGCTCCAAGTACTTCAATTCCTGACACTGCCTCTGATTACACACGTGAGCCTTTCCGATATTTTCGTCCAATATTTGATGGAAGCAGGAAGCAAATGGCAGGGAAGTGCTTAACTTACCGTGCTCATTTTTGTGCAACGAAAGCGGCATGCACACTAGCTCACTGCAGAAGCAGCAAGAATCGCGGGCAAGTGCATGTTTCAATGAAGTTCCATCAGGCGCATAGTTGCATAGAGTACTTCCTCTGTTCCAAAAAGTTTGCAAGGTTTGGTTGATAACATAAGCAGATTTTTAACCACTGCACACTTTTTCGCTCTGATTGGATATAATTGAAGCTCTCCGAGAGGGTGATTTTCTTGCTATTTTTGCTTAGTTATCGCGAATGAATTTACTTTACACGTGCCTCAAATGTTTCCTATTTGATAAAATTTGTACGGACAATTTTGGGTGGAAAAAAATAGTATTTGCGTGTAAGTGCCAAAAAACAGAGTTAACTTTTCATACTGGGCATGAAGATAGAGGAACTGATTGACGGCACGGAGCGCCTCACGCTAAAGGTACGCCACAGCAGATTGACGGTGTAGGAGAAGACTGCTTTCGTCATGGAGCTGCTGGAAGGAAGCAAGAACGGCCAGCTGCAGCACGGCGCTCTTAAGGAGGCAAGCGAGAAGTGGAACGTCAATGTTCATACTGTGTATCGAGTGTGGAAGTGATACTGCAATCAGCGCGCAGACAGCGCCATGCGCGGCATCACCTTCAAAGGCAACGCTTGTAACTCCGGAAGGAAACGAGCATCAGAAGAGTACATCAAGGACCTTCACGAGCGAATGTCGAAGCTGAAGCTCGAGCAGAGAGGCGACTTGCGGTCATTGAGCGCCGACCTTGCCATCCCAAGCACAACGCTGCAACGATACGTCAAGAACAAGGTGCTGCGCGTCCACACAGTTACACTAAAGCCAACACTGTCTGAGGATCAGAAGGCAGAGCGAGTCCGTTTCATATCGTCGTTCATCACGCTCATCCCACGTGGCGCCACGTTCTCCCCCATGTATGACCGCGTCCACTTGGACGAGAAGTGGTTCTTCATGAAGAAGCCAAAGCGCCGCGTTTACCTGGGGGCCAACGGAGCCAGATCCGTGCCTCCACACTCGCCACAAGTCGCACATTCCAAAAATAATGTTCTTGTGCGTGGTCGCACGACCAAGAATCAATTCTTGCACGGAGGAGGTGTTTGACGGTCGCTTGGGCATATGGCCTTTCGCTAATTATGCCCCAGCCCAACGCGCGAGCCGCAACCGTGAAGCTGGAACACTCGTGCTCAATTCATTTCCTGCCAACAAAGAAACCTACAAGAGGATGTTGATCGACTCCGTGCTACCAACAATCAAGCTGAAGTGGCCGTCGTGGAGTGGCAGACGCATCGTGCTTCAGCACGACAACGCCACGCCACATCGGTCTGTCGTGGACGCAGAGTTCTTTGAGGCAGCCACTGCCGACACCTGGGACTTCATTATCCATTGCCAGCCGCCTCAGTCACCTGATCTCAATGTGCTAGATCTCGGGTTTTTTTACTCCATCCAAAGCTTGCAGTTTAAGGAGCGTGCCGAGACACTAGAGGAAATGCTTGCCCGTGTGCTTTTTGCGTTTGAGAAACTATCCTACGAAACGTTGGAAAACAGGTTTATTACGTTGCAGCAGGTGATGTCATCTATGCTGAGTGTCAAAGGCGGAAACAACTACAAATTGCCGCGGATGCACAAAGACTGCATGCGGCGCCTTGGTGTTCTCCCAACGGTCATTGATCTTGATGTCGATTTATACGAGGAGATTGTCAGTAGAGAGCTGAATGCGAGCTGGGTTTGATTGGCTAGAATACAATTTTTTTGTCCAGTCAAAAAGGAGCAGCAGTAAGATTTGCTAGTTTTGGAACAGCGGCAGATCCGATACAGATCTCCTTCAGAATACCGTCACGAAAAATAGTGTAAAAATATATGAAGTATAGAAGGTATTTAGATAAATACAGGTATTGATTATAAAAGGTAAGTAATGCTGAACAAGAGTGAGTGTATTTATCGGCAGTGTAATGAGGCTACTATCCTGAAGCAAGCTGCTTTATGCTCTCAACCAGCTCATACACCTCGTCGTCGATAATCTTTGCATGGCGCCAGAAGTTTGCTACTGTCGTGCTCGTCACCGTCCCCCAAGCTTCTTGATCCCACTGCATCGCTTGAAGGACGTCTACAGTATAAAAAGACTCTATCTGCGTCTAAACATTTTCATTTCCTACCCCTGCGGCTTCATCAAGCAGCCCATCAAACTTACCCACAATGCACCGGGTCTTCAAGTGCTCCAAATTACTCTTGAACGACTGAATTTCTCTGCGTCCTATGGCTGGAGGAAAGACGTCTTGTTGGGCGGAAGCATTTGCACCGTGACGTTCGAGAGCGGCACAGTAACGCGATGAGAGGAGACGTTGTCCAGCAGCAACAGAACATGTCGCCCTCCACTCTTCATTTTCTCATTGAAACTCTCAATTCAGTTCTTAAAGAGCTCAGTATTCATACAGCCCTTTGCATCGTTTGCATATTGAATACCGAGCTCTTCCGCACTCTTGCCTCCGAATCATCGCGGTTGCCGAGCCGTACCGAAGAAGAGAAGCGGGATCTTGGTTGAGCTGTCGGCGTTACTCGTCACTGCAACGGTGAGGAGCTACTTTATCTTCTTGCGGCCGGAGATGCGGTTCTTTGAGATGGTTTTGCCGGGAATCGATTAATAGAAGTACGCAGTCTCGTCCATATTGTAGATTTCCTTCTTGTCGTACAGGCTTGTAGCTGCTTGTAGCACGCGGCGTCCATTCTCAATTGCAGTAGTCTTGACCGAGCCAGCTTCTCCATGCGTTCGCCTGGATTTGAGACCCTGCCATTGTTGAAATCGATAGAGCCAGCCTTTTGAGAAATTCAACTTGGAAAGCACAGCAGCAGTGGCTGGAGTGGCTGTATTTCAGAGAATGGAGCGTATCATCTCTGCTTTCTACCGAATTGCTGCTCCTGTGACGATGGGGATCTTCATCTCCCCGCACCTGTTGATCCACAACACTAACTGCACTTCCAACTCAGGCGAGTGCGCGCAGTGAGTTGGCTTTCGCAGCGGGTTACGCTCGGTGTCGTCTTCTTGGCAGCACTTCAGAAGGTCATTCAGTGACGTACGGGCGAGCGGCCGCGGCAGCCTGAACGCAGACGCTGCCCATATTTACTAAGCTCTTGGCGGGCCATGTCCGGGTACGCTGCATGATGCTCGTGCAGCGCTCTCTTCTGCTCGCTATTCAAACGAATGCGTGCTGCTGGAGTCATTGCGATTGCGTGTTGAGTATGGTAAGCGCTTTCGCAATTTCGATTTTTTAGATATATCGATTTTAAAAGGGTATTAGCTCACTGCGAGTGACGGTATTCTGAAGGAGACCTGTAACTTGCAAACTTTCTGGAACAGAGGAAGTAGGAGGAACTAATGGCTGACATTTTGTGTATACCATCGCTGACTTCCTGTGATTTGAATCGAAATAAGTTAGTTCCCAACTGAATACTCACAAATGAGAATAAAGGCCTCTAGAGAAGCCTGGACAAATCTGATGAAAGCTACGCATGTTTATTCGTGAGCCGCTCGATATTATTCGATCGCTTCTTCCGAATGTATCCATCCTCCAATAGATATTCCTCTCCTGCATGTCATCGGTTGCGGCCACATTCATTTTTGATGCTTTTATTTCATGCTGATTCGCTTCCAAATGAGGCGAGAACAACTTGGCTCTTGGCTGGTTTGAAGAAATGCGTGTATTGAACGGCTGGATGGTATATCAGGACGCACCTATGCAGCTATAGTGTGAGAGCATCGAGGGTTGCCTTTACACTTATGGCTTGGACATCGAAGGCTCGTTATAAAGTCTTTCTTATTTACTATTTCTGGTGATTTGGCCGCCTATAGTGCACTAGGTCTTGCAAATTAGTCAGCCGGTGCATGCAAAAAACTGATCTAAATTGGCAAATACGGCTCCAGAGGCAACATCATCTATCGAAATCAGAAATATCGGGATGTCTGACTCACTATAAGCCGAATTGGGGGAGGCATACTCTGCCCCACCTTTATGTAAAGATTGGACAATCTAGTGTTTGTGTAGAGAACACTTCAACTTGAACTGATATGGATGTTGCGGTCAATGAATTTTTGCTTGAGCTGGTGATACGAGTGCAGCGCTTCACACCCTTATAGCATGCAGTGTTTGTGTTTCCACGTTGTATTTTGTCTTGGGATTGCGTTTGTGTTGATGACGAGGAAGCAAGTCACAGACCCAAGCGTGTGCAATACAACGAATTCCTATATTTGACGTAACCTCGAAGTTAAGATATTTAGCATCGTAGATCAGAAACACGTCCGCATACACTTGAAGCGAAACTTTTGTCGATTATTATCCTAATCGTTTCATCGAATATCTAGTTTTTCCTTGTTTTCCTTCCTCAAGCATACAGTTCTGGCGTTTAGCTTTTTAACAATACGTGTATTTTGCATCAACCACAAAATCGAACCCAGTCCTTACAACACCTACAGACCACATCATCTAAAGTATCATAACGATTAATCCGTAGAAAAAGCTATGGACGATGTCAACGGTGTGCCGCTGCTTGTATAGCTTCTCATGTAGCATCCCTGTAGATGGAGACTTCAAGTACCTCTCTGAAGGTGTCCAATGCATATAGTTGTAGCGACTTCTGAACCGCTGGCACGGCTAGATGTTTCTTTTGGTGATAATGATTTCTCCGCTGATATCATACGACGTGTACTAGTTTTATGAGAATTGACAACAATGACGATACCATATAATTGCAATCGGCTGCTTGTTTGAAGGATATATGTAATGTAGCGCTTTTGGCCGACAGCGTTCTTGACTTTGTGCAATTCGAATGTCTGGCGTCTCTTGCATCAACATCATGCCACAATGGTCGAGCAACGACTATCAGGGTGAAAATCTGATCCCTCGGCTCTCACCATCTCATCGTTCTTGGCCAAATCAACGAATTTGGCAGCAATTCTATTCCTATTTTGACCAATGGACTTTTAAATGCTCAGATAAAAACAATTTGCTCAACCGCTGCATTCAGGTGCAGCTTTGTCAGCGATGACAACCAAGCCAACATCACCGACCACGGATCCAATCAAGGCATTATTGAAAGTATGAAAAGTTCACTCATGATGCTACTAAAAAATAGAATATGATGTAATTTGTTTGCTGAACAGTATGCAGAAACAAAATTATCCGGTGGAAGTATTCCACCTCCTGAAGAATTAGAAGGCGACAATGACGCGTCTTCGCATATGGTATATTCGCCATCATTGTATACGCACTTTTGGATGTAAAGCTCATTTGTCTCAATCTATTGTAGGAACTTTTTGATTATGACTTTTCATGTGAACGGATAATTCTGGAGCTTGCACAAGCTGAGATGGAAACCCGACGGAAGGAGGAGGATTCCACAGCTGGACGAGTCTCTTTGGAATCACAAGCTAATGCGGCCAATCGAAATGATCGAATAATTGTAAGATTTCTGTGCGTTTTTACTCGAAGGATGATTCACCAGGATGCATGATCGTTTTTTATTCGCAGCAAGCCGCTGACGGAACTTCTCATCAAGAGGCATCAAGTACAACCTTTCGGAGACAATTAACTGCGGACGATATTGCAATAGCCATTTCAGCTTCACTACAAGATTATTAAAGTAAAGGGTTGAGGTCAGTGCATGTCGAATCGGATTGCAATGGGAACATATATGTAGTCGCATTTGCCAGTTAAACGTTACTTTTTACGAAATCCACATCTCTTCAAGAATTGTGCTAAAGTCTAGCAAAATATTCAAGCAAACTAAGCGCTATCTAGTCATGATGGATTTTATATCATGATGATATGAAGTAGCAGAGTCGTAGTGGCTGAAGACTCCAGTGATGCCAAACGCAGAACCATTCACATGTCGTCGAACGAATATAAGTCTTGCAATGAAGATTTGTCTGATAATGTGTGCTGTTTCGGAATGGAATGTCCGGCAGACATTTCACTTATTCAGCCTGAGGAGTAGCATGTACGAGTTCCTAGAGTTGGCTATTACGCCGCGTGCTTTCCCATGCAGATTATATCGTCAATTCTTTGGATATCGGCCTTCTGTGTTAACGCGCTCACGTGCGTGTGGGTTTCGTCATCTCCGACATGCAAACTTGCCAGTAAGAGCTGACCAAAGAATTTAGTTAATGCTGCGTTGATCATTCAGATTATAATATATATGCAATCTGGTACATCCGCTTCATGATATCTAGTGTCATGCTACCTGTACGAGTCGATTTTGGCTACGATATCGAACATTATCGCTTTTGTCGGCAATATCGCATGCACTTTTTAGATTCCTGCGAACAGACTTTGCGCTGGCTCGCCGAGACGAAAGCAACCTTACAGAAGGTAGCTGTAGAAATGCTTAGTTGATAAAATTTAATAAAGAATCGATTTGCTTGGTAACCGCTGAACGTTATGGAGCATCTGACGGTCCGCGCATGCTACCATTGTAGATTTGCACCTTCAGCTAAAAGCCTACCGCTTGCAGATCTGATAGTAGATGAGGCTGATCAAGGCCAGAAATATATTCCGAAGAAGAAGATCGTAGGATAAAGCGATTGGTCGAAGAGTAGCGACAGCCCGATACCGTAAAGGCAGTAGGCATGGCTGACCCTGTCTACACTCAAAGTCGGGCATCGAGGACAACGGCTTTCGACATTTCCCAATAGCTGCAACCGAAGCCCTTCCACAGAATAGCCGCCCAGAGAAGTACGTTTATGGGAATAAAAACATCCGTCATAAGATAAAGCCTGTTAGCAACATCGAGGAAATTTTTACGCCGAAACTGAGCGCTCATGTCCAACCATGTAACTATTATAGTATCATAGGCTTTGGATCGTCAGCATGTTGTCCTCCGCACGCTTGATCGTCTCAATTAAAGGAGAAGTACTACCGACTTGTTCAAAAATGACCACCTTGGTGAAATGAGCCGATCCAGACAAGCGTGGCACTTGCTGAATGAATTAACGATGTCAAATGACTAGAAGCACGTTGTTGCACTCCAGCGCAGCCGAATGATTTGGCTCAAAGGAGCTCCCACGGTATTATGTGACTTTAGACCTGGAGCATGCTCTTCAGCTCTCGGACTACCGCTGTGGTCTGTAGTCGACGGTCAACAAAAGTGCGTTACTTCGAAGTTTCTGGTGAAGCGAAGGCTCTGTGTTTTAAGGCACGCATAGAGCTGCGGCTTGATGTTCTAAGCGGCAAGCATCAGACAAAGGTTCTCAATTTCTAGGCCTGCGTCTTGGAGCCCGCTTCAGCAAATTTGCACTATGGCTCAGTTTGAAGCGCCATACAAATCATACATAATCAACACATTTGCCTGATCGTACACCTCGATAATTGGATATTTTCCGCTGGACGGGAAGAAAGTTGACGTTAAGCTACATCCATCAAGTGACTGATAAATCACATGCGTCATCTATAAAGCTAACAAACCACTTGTGCATTTAAGTGGATTGAGGCCAGGTTTTCTTGTCCTGGCATACAATGCTGATATGAGCACGAAAAACTTGATTGCGAATCACTGATGTCTTCGAGTACGCACGCATCTTTGACCGAAGGGTGTGGGATAATTATAGCACTGGTGAACGCCTGCTCTGCGGTGATAACAAGACACCAATGGACAGCTTGGATGACATACAACTTGTTTACGAGCCAAATCTACAAGCAGGTACAATTTCCGAGCATCACGAACTGAATGGCTTAAATGAAGAACGCGCAGTCACAAATACTATGACTTCTGAAGCTCCTGCATCGTACTCGGAAGCTTCGTATCCATTTCCCAATATAACATGGCTACAGGAATCACAACAACAAAATAAGGATATTGCTCCGAAGCGAAAACTTCAGGATAAAAACAAAATCTGGTGGCGATTCTTTCTGCCGACTCGAAGCGCTTACCGGGGTCAACTTTTGCTATTCCTAGGCATTGTAACAGTCACCATGATCTTAGCTACCGCAACGCTGATATATCACAAACAATTAGACAATGTCTTACAAATCAACTCGGGACTATTACTTGGCTCCTCCGGAACAATTGTAATGTGCTTGTCAATAATTGGATCCAACATCTTTGTCCAAAGGCGTACTAAACGGCATTTAAATACTCTTCTTTCCAATTTGGCTGTATTTGATTTTCTGATTGCAACATCATTTATTTTGGAGCCAGTATGGAATCATTTTGATTTGGGGGTCGAGCTACATCAAAACTGCTATCACCTTTCTCTCATACGTGAGTATTTAATGATGTGCTCAACAGCCTGGTCAATATCAATGGCTCTTGATTTGTATTACCTGGTACGTGTGCAAGTCTGCTTTTTTTCACGCAGCTCAAATTTTTTCTCATGAGATAGATGACTGATCCATTCACTTCACCTCGCGTGAATCGCAGAAAATATCAATTCATATCACATTCTTTAGCCAGTATCAGTGTCGTTGTGCTGGCTGCGTTCCATGACTTGGATGCAACTGTGGCTGTTGGTGAATTCTGCTGGATTGGGTCGGTACACGGATGGCCTCACGACAGTCCAAGTATGGTGCTGATATCAGTTTTCATCATAGTTCCCAAGTTGACCGCAATTTTAAGCAATCTTTACGTGTCGTTTGTGTCCTACAGTCGATTTCGAAACGGTATAGCGGCCACAATTCAGAATCGGCAAGATTTGCTTCGCGAGGGTTCACTCACGACAATTGTGCTGGTGATATATCTATGCTTCACATGGAGTGCCTATGGAGCTTATTGGATTGTCCATACAAACGATCTGAAATTGTGGTTCAGCCGCTCATTTTCTTTCATGTTGTCGTACCGTGGGGTCGTTCCTTTCATCCTTTGGTCGAAATGCAATCAGCCGACAAAGAAAAAGAGAAGGAAGCCCCTGGTAGCTAACAAACGAGCAAGTGCAAGCGATGATACACAAGATACTTTAAGTCCGCCTGGGGGTCATAATTCCACTATTGAGCAACAGATATTTGAAAGTACAGCTGATGCCCGTGATGAAGACATTGATGATGAAGACGACTCGAGACCTCAATTGAATGTAGCATTGTTAAAAGAGCTTGTATTCTACACAACCCAAGGAATTGTTCAGGCTGTACGACTCACCAGCTCGTCTGAGAAACCTATCGGCATATCTACACAGCAGCAAAGTACACAAAGTGGTGAAATATATGGCACACAGTCAGCATCAAATTTTTTCTCGAATACATATGTGACGGACGCATCCCACAACTTCATCCTTCGTCCTTCACCGCTTGCATCCTCCTCGTCACGATGCAAGTTCACAGCTTTTCATCCCGTTGAATTCAGAAAGATCCGCGAGCTCTTTAACATCCATGATAACGAGTTCATTTCATCCCTCTTCACCTGCACCACACCGAAGGTTAGTGAGGGCGCAAGTGGATCATTCATGTTCTCTTCATACGACCGTAGCTATATTGTCAAGTCACTCAGTCACAGAGAATCCAATTTTCTTCATCAGATACTGCCTTCCTATATCCAGTATATGACTTGCAACCCTGCAAGTTTCCTGACACGATTTCTTGGAAGTTATAGCATCAACTTGTATGAAAGCCGCAAAGTATTTTTTGCGGTGATGGAAAATATATTTGACGTGCAACACGGAGTATCTATTCATCAAAGATATGATATCAAAGGCTCATGGATCGATCGTAATGCGGGTAAAGAGAAACGAGGCGCAGAGACGACATGTCGGCATTGTAATATGATGTATTGCTCTGGAGTGGGTCGGAATATATGCCCCAATAGGGCTGGACGTCACGAACCAAACGTTGTGCTGAAAGACATGGATCTTACGACCAAGTTACGCTTTGGAAATGAGGAAGGACCGCGTATTGTGAAGCAGCTGAAGCAAGACAGCGACTATTTATGTGATCAAGGCATCATGGATTACTCTCTTCTTTTGGGTGTTATAGACGTGAGCTACCAAGTGTCGCATCAAAATATATTGACCCGCGACGGAACTCCCTTTCTAAACACCAGGTCAGCCGCAGAATCAAGCAGAGATGCGAAATCCACATCGCGGGTGAAACAGTCTCAAATGTGTCTTCACATGTCTGAAGTTGTTGTTGGTCCCGGCTTCTATTACATCGGCGTGATTGATATCTTACAAACGTGGAATTTCGAGAAACGTTTGGAACGCTTCGTCAAATCCGTGATACTACGGAAAGATGCTGATGGCATCTCTGCGATACAGCCAAAGGCTTACAGGAATCGATTCCACAAAAAACTGGATGAGATTATACATTTGGGTCACATTGGCGCCATAAATAATGGTAAGACTTTTGAGGGCGATCACGATACTTCCGGACAGAAGAGTGCAGATGTCAGAGCTCCAGTGAATGCATTTGTCGGCAGGCCAACTGATATAATCGACACAGCAATAATATCAACAGAAGCAATAGAGTAGTGTCGCAAACAGGGAAAACCTTCGGCTCGACTTTGATGAGCATGGGCGATCTTGATCAATCAGGAGGGAAATCGATTTCAATCAGGCACGTGGTCAGTTTTCTATTACACGATGCCAGAGCATGTATATGGTTTGACCGAATTCAAAAGGAGCCTGTCACTTTGGTCTTTAATATCATTCCAGCTCATCTCGGATGTTCAACCCTCCTGTAACCATCCAGTGTAGCAAATCATCACATTCTCGTTTAGAAAAATAGGGCCGGCAGACTGTAAAACCATCCAAATACAAAGCCCTGCTCCATGGACAAACGGACAAACCTCGATAAAACACCTTCTTCGCCGCACCTATTTTCCCCATTGCTACTTCAAAGCGCAAATATAGACGCCACAAGAGCGCACACTGCTGGCTCTGACTACATTCGACCATTTGCTCGAACAAATTGCGCACTCGATCAACACCTGCACGGTTACATTTCCAGCGGTGCCACAAGCAACATGTTTCGAATGTGTCAGTGATTTCACGCTGAACTATGGATTCCAATGGATGATTTTGTACTTTTACAATCCGTTCCAGTCGCATGATCTCACATAACAGACAAAATAGCCATTCTGAGATTTGGAGCGACGATAGTTGGCGTTCTGCTCGTTGGTAAATTGAAGTGAAAAATCGACGCAAATGACGCGACACCACCAGTGATCGCCCACCGACAGTATCCGCAAGCAATCGAAGATATAGATCTTTTGGATAGTTTATGGCTGCATTGGTGACTGCCTCGCTCCAAGCATGTGGTGTCAACGTCGGAGAAGCCTGAGAAGCTTGGTGCCTCGACAAAAACTCCAAGTAGCTTAAAGTGATCCATTCGTGATGACAACACAAATTGATGTCGGCCGAAGTTTTATCCGAATCGATAAAATTTTCATATTCCAATTTTGCCCGACCGAAACCATCGGCACAATATACTGCAAGACATAGATTATGTAGAGTCTGACCGACAGAGCAGCACCGTCCCCACCATCGACACTTTGTGACACCAGAATGATGCTTTGTACATGACCGTAATGCACTATCGAGTTCAGATCGATATGAATTGATGATCAGCGAAGTTACAGGATCGTCAAATAGAGATTCCAAGTATTGCACAAGTCTATTTCCCTTCTTGGTCGAAACTTTCTCCAAAGACTGAAGAAATGGTGGTGCATTGATAAGCCCGAATCCGAGAATGTACAACGTTCTCAAATGAGACTTGGCAAGTTCTTCGGCGGTATGTGATCGTTGTAAAGCTTCCCAGAGTTCATTTCGTGAGCGTAAGAAAATCAGATAATGGAAATTTCTCGGGTATGAAGAGCTCTGTCCTGTTCGTTCACGGATGCTTGCTAAAGATCGATCGCATAGTTTATTTGCTTTCTTGATATTACCCACACTAGTTGCATAAGTAGCAAAGGCTATTATTCCCACAACCTCTGCATCATGAGCGTTGTCACTATTCTTTGGTGTTGATGACAAGAGGAGGTCATACTTTGACATTATCTGTACACATCGAGCTTGTTGTTCTTGGATGAAAGTTGTAACTTTGTCTTTGCACCAATTTTTATCTTCTTGGACGACTCGCGCGATTCGAGCTTCAAATTCGATGTACATCATCAGCAATTTCATATATGTAAATCGTGAGTACTCTGTTCCTTTGTCGAGAGACGACTTCAAAGTGCTGCGAACAAACTCTTGTTTCATGTAGTCGTACAAAACGGTTGAATCTGAGATGACGATTGTCGATAAAAGATTATCCTGTAAAAGTGTGATTCGTTTTGCTAGGGGCAGTTCCAGGCATGAAGAATCCTTATTGGTCTCATTTTGAGTCAAAATGGAGAGTAATGGTTGTGCAAGTAATTCAAGCTCTTCGAAATCGTCGATATACACGGCTGAACGCTCCAAACTCTTGTCTTTCACTCCACATTGTTCCAATAAGTTTGTGATGAGGTTAATACGCTGGTCATCTATGACTGCAAATACAAATGGCTGAGTCTCTTCACTCAAAACTGCTCGTTCTGGCTGCTCGCTCAGTAAAGTTTGGTGATCTGCATGGTTGGGGTTCAGAGGAATCCAATCACAAATACTTCGGACGGATTCTTCGTGAAGCCAGTCGAAGTAAATGTCTTCCTCTAGATTCTTAAATGCATCCGAATAGTCAATGCGCTCATCTCGAACACGGTCAAGCAAATTCTCTTTATGAAGCTGTGCGCGGCGTTGTTTCCGCTCCGTACTCTGCTGTCCTTTTGCGCTTCCTACACCATTCCGCAAATCATGGAGAATGCTTCTATATTCCGCTCCATCGTTTACTTTCCCCAGCTGAATGCGATATCCATGCAAATTGCTGTACACAATCTGCTCCTCGTCACTAATGGGGACTCTATCACTGGTGTGCTTTGATGACTCTTCACACATAGTAAGTCCCATCTTATGATGGGAATGACATAAAGAAGTTCCCAGTAAACTTTGTTCATGCTTCTCTGTCAAAACTGCCGTATGAGGTATCATTCCCGCTGTGAGTGTACTCCATTGACGATCTACATGATCGCTCAAAGCACGGGAAAATGTGTGTGGTGAAGTGCACGAAAATGGAAACGAGTAGAACCTCAAGTCCAAATCTTCAGGCCGTGCTTTGGGACAATCTCCTTCCAAGACAGGAAGCTTATCCGAGGTCCAGTATGTTGACTGAAACTTTCGCCAAAGCTCTAAATGACTTCCATTGCTCTTTGCAGGATGGTGTTTTCTTCTATTTGACAAGTAAATATTGTAGTCCATTAGTGTCTTGGCATTGGCAATAGCTCTTTCAGTGTAGCCAGTCTTTCTTTCAAACGCACAATAAAGACGATGAAAATATACGAGTTTGTTGGTGATGCATCCTGCATCAATTGTATCGGTTTGCAAACTTTTCGTTGAGGTCACCTGTGATGTCTTGGTGCGGTATGTGGCGATCAGACGGGCAAATGTGTCGCGAATAGCAGAAAGAGTAAAATTACTGAAATTTTGTTGCTGACACTGTATCAGCCGAAGCCAAAGATAATCGCTTGATGAATCTGAATCGAGTAGCTCCTCAATCCTTCTTTGTAGCGATTCTTTCCCACAAGAACCAGTCGAATCTTTGTTTTCGATTTCCGATAGACACAAATCCAGTTGGAGCGAAAGTCTCTTCAAAATCTTTGAATCCTTGTTGTTTTCGAGAGCTTTTTTGGCATGAAAGTTTTGGGCTGAAATCAAAGAAACCGATCTGTTCCGTTCAGCTCTTCGAACATCAGACCCAAAGTTCTTACTTTGAAAACAAATATAGTCTATCCAAGTCCCGATATCGCTTGGATTCTGCTGTAAATGATTATCAAACATTGCCTTCTTCTGCTTCAAATCATCTCCCATATTTGCTGATCCGTTCTTGAGAGATAAAGCTGATCGAGAATACAAAGGGATGAAAGAAACCAAGTCAGATTCATGTTCGGGCGAATTACGACGATCAAAGTAGCATTCGTCATCCAGACTGACCACCGCTTCTGTCGTTTGCTTGTCGTAATAGCGAACGATTCGTACATTTTCTCTCACATTGTTCTTTTCCTCAAGATAGTACATCGGAGTGTCTTTTTTGGAAAGAGTGCCGTAAAACAGGTTTTCATCGTCCCCCAGAGTCTCGACGCTGAAAACGGGACTACTGTCTCTATGTAGCTTACTCTTTGCGTGCATCTGATGACAAAATCTAAGCTTATCGATACCGGAACGATCCTGTTTTTGACTTTGCTCGCGGCGGAGGCGCTTATGATCTCTCTTGTCTTTTTTCTTGGACTTCTTTTTCGACGAGTCTTTTCGTTTCCGGATCAGCACAGCCCTGTCTGTAGCATCTCCATCGTCGTGGTCATCTCGAGTATGTACTTTGGCGTCAGGATCATCATGAAAAGACGATTCAACCGTTAGCCAGTCATCATCACTGCCCGCTGAGTGCGATCCCATTTGTGCAAATTATCACTTCAGCGATACGTAAACTCAGACAGAAATAAGGCTATCCTGCATGATCAGGCAACGCTAATTGGTCAATAACATGATATCCACGATGGGTACAGTCAATCCTATTTTTAGCCTGAATTTCCTATTCTAAAAATAGACCAGTGCATGTAGGAATGCCGCAAGCATGGTTGAAGCGACATCACGCCGTGTTTGTCGGCGATACACGCCATGAAGCGAAAAGCTAAAATTGACTTTCTATTGCCGATGATTTCATCTAATGTAATCGTGCAATTAAGAGCGAAACGGAACGTCAAAGACAACAAAAAGGTCGCCTTTCTGAGTGTGGTCTCTAGCCATCATGCAAAGGGATCCGTTGAGATGGGATTTCCGTGCGAATTCTTTCTTTTCTTCCGATGTCTTTCGTGCTCACTTGAGACTTTATCTATAGAAGAAGATGCAACGAAGAAAACAACCAACAACGATAACTCCGGCGATGATGAAGCGCGTTGGGGGCGGGTACGTGCTTCGAAAGACCCCAATCACGCCAGCCGAACAAATGCAACCAAGATCGATAAGCGAGATGGCACGACTGAGACGGAAAAACGAGGAGCTGTCTCGCTTGGTCTCTGATTTGACAGTGAAGCTGGATGATTCAGCTAAAGAGATCGTGCAGCTCAAGGAAACGAATGACGACTTGTCATGCCTGCTGGCTGACACAACGAAAAAGCACCTGGAAGCCGTGGAATATATCGACTGCGCCAACAAAACGATACAACATCTGCAAGATCAATTGGAGGCCAGCCAATCGCGCAATCTGCAGTACGAGATCGAGATGGAAAAAGCGGTCAAAGAGAATGAAGAAGGGCGTCAAGAGTTTAAAGAATGGATCACGGAACATCAGCAGGCTAAGGCGGATATGGCGGATATGGCGGAAACAAGATCAAGACTTGAAGCATTGAAGGCATTTATGGAAATGGAAGGTGCCCGATATCATCAATCTGATGAAAAATTATTGGCTACCGATTTGGTCGACAACGACATCGACACGTCCAAAGAGGAACTCCCTTACACGCTGAATGATGGTTACTTCCTAAAAGAAAGATACATGGAGGAGTGCGCTTACAGTTACGACAGTTCTACCGATGAATGCGCTTACAGCCAAGACAGTTCCACTGGATTATACGCTTACAGTCAGTGCAGCTCCACAGTTGTATGTATCTACAGCCTGGATCACGATGAAGGCGCTGCAGCTCTGCAGGATCAAGTGTATACATTGAATGAAATCATCGACTCGTTACGACGAAAAGTGAATGTAGTGGAGAATAGCCTGGAGACTTGTGAATTTGAGAAGGAGATCTTGCAAATGCAATTGGATCGATTGTCAACGAAGGATACGTAGTAAAGCGTAATTAATATAACTTATTGTGATATAATTGTAAATGTGGTTAATGAAAGCTTTCATCGCTATATCGCTTCTGATGCAAATTCTAGAGTTATTGGCAATATCGACTCAACTCGCTCGATTGGTATTGCATCAAAGGACTGGCTATCATCCGTCGTTTGAAACCAAACACTCCAGATAAGAGAGTTCTTGAATCAGCGATGATTGAGGAGAGAAGCAGAGCGAGCTACTCGATGATCAAAGCAACGTAAATATCCTGACGTCGCACCAAGCAAAGAGTTGAGCATATTCGTGTTTGTTGGCGTATGGCCAAACTTTCAAGTTGACGCTTGAGTGAGCATTTCTCTTCCGAAAAGCGTTCATATCGAAAACCAATACCAGGCGCAATGGAAAAGCACACAACCTGCAGCCCGAAATGCGGCCAAAGAGCTTTCTAATCTCTGGAGACTTCATGCGCCACATTGGTATTCGAAGATGTATAAACTGCAAAAAAAACGGACAATGGCTTTGCACAATCAGTTGCTTTAACCTGGGCAGTTTAGATTGAAGTCCTGCATTGATCTCTTCCCTGCTTCTCCAGTACCGTTTCTATGAGAATTGTCGTCGTGTGTTGTCGAATAGGAGTCACTTCATCAGCGACTTGTGTGTTTTCTTCAAAGAAGCGGGGTGCTGGTCGGAGTCAGATTTGCTTTATATGGGCGATGCTTGAACCTTGATAGGGGGAACATCAGACAGCGTCCCGATAGAGTACACAGACATCATCATATCGAGAGTACTCGAAACGTGCTGACAGCATTCCCATACGCAACTCATGAAAAGTCGACTCAAGGCTTCGAAAGACAGCATTGGGCTAACCAGGCTCCGAAATCTCTCGCTGTACATCAACGAGAGTGATTCGTATTCTCCTTTGTTGATCTTCATGAATAGCCCATGGAGATCCAATTCTTTCGATTTGAAGGGATTCTGGAGCATGATGAATTCATACAAGATGCATCCTAGTGACCAAATATCGCTACTCCAGTCGTAAGGTCAACCATTGGAAAGTATCGAGCAGCCATAAAACGAATACCAAAGACATTTGCACTTGGGGAAGCGTTGTTCAGCCCCCACCTTTTCTGTATTCAGCACCCAGCCTCTATAAATCAATAAAACGCGTGGCTGCTGAATGGTCGAATAAAAAGCCACAATGGCCCCATCCTCCATTAATTAATAAAATCCGTGACTCTAACTGGACGAAAAGAAGAAACCATAATGGAGTGCCTTGCACCACCTCCCCAGCTTGCCTACGCTACCTTGCAACAAGCCAAGACAGCAATTGATGACCATGCACAGCAAGAAGGCTATGTTGTTGTTGTCAAGCGCACTAAAAAAGTAGGCAATAGGAAGGATGGAGATGTGAAGGCTTTGATTCTTTCCTGCTCCCAGTCAAACCCTCCAGTCGTACGGGAAGGACCTCGCCAACGTGTGTCTTCTAGCCGCAGCACTGGTTGTTTGTTCAAGGCCAGCATACGGCGACAAGAATCTGGTGATTTGCAAGTACAAATTGCCAATGAAAAACACAACCATGAGCCGTTTTCTCACCAGTCGGCCCATCCACGAGGGCGCACGTTAACAGAGGAAAGCCAACAAGCAGTCTTGATGCTGGGTCGTTCTGGTGTGACACCTT